>JAFJYG010000464.1:0-42100 GCA_017366145.1 Cadophora sp. M221
GCTCCCAAATACCTCGGCTTTCCAGGGTTCGTCGAACACAAACAACCGACAGCCCTCCCTCCACCAACCAAAAGGACAGGAATCACCGCCGGAAATCGCTACGACTGTACCCTACCCTACCCTGAACGAGGCTTGTGAAGGAAGGTTTTGCTGGATCTTTTAAATTCTCAATTTCTGAATCCCCTCGTTCTCTCCATAACGACGTTGGGAATGTTGAAGGCGATTTCTAAGGGTCGGACGTCCCCGTTGCTCAGAAGCAGCTTCACCGCGACACGGCCGTCACTTTCACGAGTGAGTACCCAGCTATCCATTCCTACCCGTTGTTCCTGGCTAATGTTTTCGTAGACCTTGGGGATGGCACCAGCAAATGCGCGGAGCAATAGCTCTGCCCTGCCAGCAGGTATATTCGTCCTACTACCCCTCAGTATAAACATTGGCTAAACAGTTTCCAGGGTACAAGGAGGATTCCTCCAAAGGACCTATGCTACGATTCGAAGAATCTCTGCCCAAGCTCCCAGTACCGACTCTCGAAGAGACCGGTGCTAGATACCTCAAGTCCGTTCACCCATTACTCTCCTCGTCCGAATTCGAATCGACTACAAAGGCCGTACAAGAATTCATAAAGCCAGGTGGATCTGGTAGCAAGCTTCAAGAGAAGCTCCTTGCTCGCCGGGCAGAATCCAAGCACAAGAATTGGATCTACGAATGGTGGAATGATGCTGCGTATCTCACCTACCGCGATCCAGTTGTACCATACGTCAGCTACTTCTATTCTCACAGAGATGATAGACGGCGGCGAGACCCAGCCAAGAGAGCGGCTGCTATCAGTACCTCTGTTCTAGAATTCAAGAAGCAGGTCGATGCTGGCACATTGGAACCCGAATACATGAAGAAGCTTCCTATTTCCATGGAGAGCTACCAATGGATGTTCAACTGCAGCAGGATACCTGCTAAGCCCGCGGATTACCCTTCAAAATACTCTGCCGAGGAGAACAAGTATATTGTAGTGGTCCGTAAGAACCAGTTCTTCAAGCTCTACCATGAGATCGACGGTAAACAACTCAACACTTCCGAGTTGGAGCAGCAATTCAGATCCATCTACAAGAGAGCAGAGAAGGTCCCAGCTGTTGGAGTTTTGACTTCCGAGAACCGAGACGTCTGGACTGATGCCCGGGAAGTCCTACTCAAGGCACACCCTTCCAATGCCGCGGCTCTCAAGACCATTGAGGCTTCTTCCTTTGTTGTCTGCTTGGATGATGCTAGCCCAGTGACTCTCGAGGAGCGCGCGCATCAATACTGGCACGGTGATGGCGCCAACAGATGGTTTGACAAGCCTCTCCAATTCATCGTTAACGACAATGGAACTTCTGGCTTCACAGGCGAGCACTCCATGATGGATGGCACACCGACACACCGTCTCAATGACTATGTCAACGAAGTAATTTTCGGCAACAAGCTCGACTTCTCCGACCCCTCCATTCGCTCAAACCTCCCCGAGCCCTCAGTCGTCAAGTTCCACATCAACAAAGAGGTACAAACCGAGATTGAGAACGCGACCAAGGACTTCACTGAGGTTATTGGTGCGCACGAGTTGCGCGTTCAAGCTTACCAAGGCTACGGCAAGGGATTGATAAAGAAATTCAAGTGCTCACCAGACGCCTACGTTCAAATGATCATCCAACTCGCCTATTTCAAGATGTATGGCAAAAACCGCCCAACCTACGAATCTGCCGCTACACGAAGATTCCAGCAAGGACGAACTGAGACTTGTCGTTCAGTTTCTGACGACTCTGTCGCATTTTGCAAAGCCATCACCGACCATTCCATTGAGAGCGAGGCTGCCGTCGCAGCTTTCCGCAAAGCTGTCACTTCGCATGTGGAATACATCTCCGCAGCCTCTGACGGAAAGGGCGTCGACAGACATCTGTTCGGATTGAAGAAACTCCTCGGACCTAACGAGGAGTTGCCATCGATCTACAAGGACCCAGCGTATGCTTATTCCAGCAAGTGGTTCATTTCCAGCAGTCAGTTGAGCTCTGAGTACTTCAACGGCTATGGATGGAGTCAGGTTGTTGACGATGGGTGGGGAATCGCGTATATGATTAACGAGAACAGGTAAGTTCATAAGAATTATTTTCCAAGTAAGAAAATGGAAAAATTACTAATACCATGATCAGCATCCAATTCAACGTCGTATCCAAGGGACTTGGTAGCGAGAGGATGAGCTTCTACTTGAACGAAGCCGCGGGGGATATCAGAGATCTCCTGATGCCTACGCTCGAGGCACCAAAGGCCAAGTTGTAGACAGGCGTGCTTCTTTTGGATTGAAGAGGGAGGACCGGAAGGTATGGATTGGGATGGAAAGAGACGCCTGGGTGGATGGTTGATGTACAAATATTGCCGCCGCTGTTACGTAGTTAGATTTCCTTCAAGCATTAGGTGCTCATTCAATTCCTTGACTATTTCTTGACCACTATCATCATATTCATATATCCATCATCTAGTTTTGCCGAATGTCGCTCCTTAGAAATACACTTAGCCACACTTGAGAAACACAACAATATGATAACAATAATAATTAATCACTCCCCAACACTTTGAAAACTAACGGAGCCCACCGACTCACGCCCCCTTACCACCCAACTTCATAAAATAAACAGGTTTTGTTGCACGTCGTCAATCATCGGATCGGTCCGCTCACTGAGCGATGTCTGAGCAATGACCAATCAGCGCTGGGTGGGAGCTGTGGAAATCGTACGATGATAGGACTTTGCCGTTCCGTGAGTTGAGTTGAGTTGCGCTTGGTATTGAAGCTGATGCTGATGCTGTATGTACGGGATGATGGCTGTGAGATAGATGGAGGTTGTATCTTGTAGAATGGCGGGCTGGCTGGCTGGCTGGTGAGGTTGGATTTGATTTTGTGGGTTGAGAGTTTGTTTTTGTGATGTGAACGTGTTTGTTAGTTGACGGGAAAGATGTGTTAGATGAGTTCGATGATGAGCGAGACCGGATGGATTGATTCTTGTTCATGGATTGCTTATTTTTCCTCTTTTATTAGTTTTATGTTGGAATTTACACTGGAGTAGGCGGATGGACAGAGACAGCCGAGTGAAATGGTGTAAAGATAGATGTATTGATACAGGGAGAAAATGCAGCTCTTTTTGTTTTGTACCTCTACTATAATACATCATACACATTGAACACTTCTCTCTACCCCATCCCATGCAAAAACATCCATATCCTACATCTGTCTACCTCCTCCTCAAATACCACGTAAACGCCAACTGCTGAACATCCGCTGGGAAAGGCGTAGGAATCTCCGAGGAGCCCGGTCTCGCAACTGGATCTCTCAAGTATACCGCAGAGCAAATCTTATGATTAACCTCCAGATATCTCGGGACGAAAGCGAAGGCACTCATGTACGGTCTCGGGCGCCAGGGAGTGGCGTAAGGTTTCGTAGGATCGTGCACTTCGTGCCTGATCTTATCCAATCTGTTCTGGCGCTCCTCTTCCAGCTGCTTGCTGACTTTCTCGTTGTAAGTCACTCTGGGCTTCGCGTTTGGATCCACCACTTTAGGCGTTGCTGCCTTCTTTGCCTGCGCCTTCTCCCACTTGGCTTGCTGTCTAGGGTGTGTGCGGACTTCCTTCCATTCCGCGGTTATCTCAGCGCGTGTTTTCTCCAGCTTATCGATGGGCAATCTGAGGCATTGTCCTTGGAAGATTCGGACTTTCTTCACCAGGGCCCGGAGGTCCTGCTTCTGTTTCGCGCTGAGTGGTTTCCTCCTATTGTTGAACATGAGATCTGCTTGCTTCAAGAGCTCGGCCGAATCGGCCTGTCGTTGCTGTCGGATGACCATGTTGTCTTCCATAGTCGCCTTTTCCGTCCTCACTTTCGGCTTGACTATTTCTCCTGCTGCTTCTGCCGCAGCGTCCTTCTCTGCCTTGGCAGCTCGCTCCGCTGCCCTCCTTTCTCGCCGTACTGTTCGGAACTTGTCCATTGTGATGTTGATCCGCGTGGAGGATTTTCGGAGTTGCCTTCCCTTCCGCTTCTGTTCCATTTCTTTCGGTGCGCCAGTTGCGAACAATACCGAATCGGGCTCGACTTGGAAAAGGTCTCCTGGGTTCAGAAGGTATCCTGGGTATGGCATCTGGACAAGAATTAGTGACCAAGCTTCCAGAACCAACGACTTTACCAACCTTCTTTCCATTGACCTTGACCTTGCCGTGCACAACGAACTGTCTTGCCTGCTTCGCACTACTAGCAAACAAGGCCCTGAAAATGGCCATGTCCAGCCGTCTCTCGATGGGGGCGTATGTCATATGCATATACGGTATATTCTTCTTCCCGAATTTCAAGTCCTTGAATTGAAGAGGCTCCTCCAATCCAGATCCACGTCCAGCAGCCTGCTCCGAGCCATCGAACTCCGCCAGATATTTAGGTTCTATGGGGACCACAGCATTGAGTCTTGGTGTGAACATCCCCTCCCATTGCTTCTCCCTAATCTGCTCGCCATGGTATGCTCGGGACATGGACTTGGATTTCCATTTCTGCTGGTAGAAGGTAAGGTAATTGGTATTGATGGACTTCAAACGTGTGAGGTTGTAGAGATTGTACTTGTTCCAGGATGCACGGATTTTCTGTAATAAAAGTCAGCTCTGGAAAGGGGCAATTGGAAGATGACAATACATACTATCTGCTTCAGACTGTAAAATCGTTTTCTCCCCATGGTGAATGAAATGGCTCTACGTGAATAGAGCGCAACTTAGAAACCCTTCAAAGCTCTTCAATCCTTCTTCTCGAATGGAACGAGGACCAAAGCCTCCATGTACCAAAATACGACGCTTGATCTGATCAGGATTAGCGCTAGAGCTAGCCGCGGCCGCTTCAAGCGAATTTTCGAAGCTCTGCTCTGCAGATGTCCCACTTCGTCTTCCTTGAAGAAGAACTTGAACCACCAGAATTTACAACTCCTCAATTCAGACTGACGAACAGCATTAACAAGTTGATTTCAGCGCATGGAATTGCCTGTAAGTTCTTCTCTTTGCGATCCGGAATATTACCTTTGCTATTGCATTCGAGTTCGTCGATAGCTTTTTTTTTTGGTACCCCGCCATCGCTCGCTCACCTCAAGAGTCACTTTTCCAGCACTGATTCACCGCCGAGAATTTTAGGAAGAGCGCGCCAACATAGAGCAGACCTACCTCATAAATTCTTTTTCGTGAGCGACAATCTTCCAACCAAATACATCTCCAGTCGCATACTCTACAACTACAACAACCAACATTCAATTCAAGATGTCCGACATCAAGGTCGAAGCTGCTGAACCTCCCGCAATCGAGCAACCCGTCAAGACTAAAGCCGTCGAGGTATCTGAGCCAACGGTCAATGACGCAGATATTACAGATAGCAAGCCATCCAATGGCGAAGCTGAAGTCAAGGAGGAAGCTGCCGAGAAGGACGAAGCTGCCCAGAAGAAGGGTGAGAATGGAGCTGATTCCAAGAAGGACACCAGACGTTACGACGAGAATGGCATCCTGAAGACCAGTGCCAAACAGGATTGGGAAAACCACAGAAACAACAGCAAATACGATCCGTCTATCTTGCCACAGACTGATGACCCTGCGAAGATCCGGGCTCAGGTAGACAGTCGCATTGCCCCAGCTCCCCGCCCAACCCGCTAACTTTGAATGAAAGGTCGAGTTCTACTTCTCCGATGCCAACTTGCCCACCGACTCGTATCTGAACGAATTGACTGGTGGACCGGAGAATCTCCCTGTAGCAATCTCCAAGATCTGCAGCTTTGGCCGCATGAAGCGCTTCAAGCCACAATCTGCCATTGTTGCCGCTCTCAGAGAAAGCAAATTCCTGGTTGTGTCTGGTCCAGAGGGATTGGAAGAGGTCAAGCGCGCAGTTGCATACGATCCTACCACTCCAAAGTCCAGAGCCGAGTCTCGATCCATCTATGCGAAGGGATTCGGCGACGAAGAGCCAGGCTCCCAATTTGACATCGAGGCTTTCTTCGCTCCCTATGGCCCAACCAACTCTGTTCGCCTTCGCCGTACCGATCAGAAGCTCTTCAAGGGATCTGTCTTTGTCGAGTTCCAGGATGACGAGACGGCCGAGAAGTTCCTTGCCTTGGATCCTAAGCCACTCTGGAAGGGAAATGCGCTCCTGATCAAGTCCAAGAGAACGTAAGTTTTTCTACATTTGGAACGTTTCTTTCCAGCGAGTTGTCATTACAGTATCGATTTGTGTAATGCATAGCAATTCCTTGAACATTTTCTGACTCGAATCTTTCCAGCTACATGGATGATAAGGAGGAAGAGATCAAGTCTGGCAAGATCGAGCCCATGGAGCAACGCAACTACAGAGGGCGGGGTCGCGGACGAGGCCGAGGCGGTGATCGTGGAGGAGAGCGTCGTGGAGGTGATCGACGTGGAGAGCGTCGGGAAGCTCGTGGTGATCGTGATCCTGATGACTGGAAGAAGCGTCGTGAGAACGATCGTGCTGCAGGATTCAGAGACAACCGCAAGGACAACAGAGGTCGTGGCAGAGATCGTGACAACAACCGAGGAGGTCGCGGAAACCGACGTGATAATCGGGGCAACGACAGAAATCGGGAGCGCGAAGACAAGGAGAAGTAAGATACCTTATGGCTGCTCATACAGATGTCTGTCACTCGAGAGCAGTTACTAACAGTTCCACCAGGGCTGAGAGCAAGGACGTTAAGTCTGAGGATGCTCCCGTCAAGACTGAGGAGTCTTCTGGCACCAAGCGTCCTCGTGAGGAAGGAAGCGGTGCTGAGGAGAGTGCTGCGAAGAAGGTTGACACTAAGTCCGACGAGCCAGCTTCCAACGGCAACAAGCGTGCTCGGGAGGAGGATGTATCCGAGGAAAAGCCAGCCAAGAAAGTCGACACCAAGTCCGAATCATGATACCCGAATCTTTGATATTCCGGTAAGAATATTCTTATATACCATACCAATCATTCTGCGAAAGCAGGGTCTGACATACTACCCCTAGTTTGTCTAGTTTGTCTTCATGCATCGATCGGGGCGGTATGGTTTTGATCCACGGCAGGCGTTAAGGGAATCTTCGATCTCGAGTGTGTCTGCTTTTTCTTCTGGCCATTTGCTATTTTCGAATGGACATTGCTGAGGCTTCTGCCCTTGTTCTCCCTCCTCATTGGTTTACCTGGGCGAGACCAACGAGGGCTGTATTATGCAAACAAGGCCAGAGCAGTGCGTTTGCTAGGTAGGATATGATTGCACGAGATGTCCATAGCATACACACTATAAATCGAACATTTGATATTCATTGCAAATGAAATTCTATACTCTTGAAAATTAAAATGGCCAAGTTATAATCATATTTGAGTTAACGGTGAACAGGTAAGGCAGATGGATAAATTGTTCCTAGTCTTGACTCTTGAAAATATCACACCTCAAAAAGTTAAAATACACTAACGTCCTTTCTCTGGCTCGCACTTGGATATTACATGTACCCAATAGTCTTATTCCTGCATTTCATGGGCGCACATGCAAGGCAAAACAGAAAAGTCTTAAAAGACAGGAGGTGGGTAGTGTACCATTGAATCCACCAACAACACAAAAGACAGCTAGGTAGGTACAGGTCCATCCATATATTCTACAACTATTTTGACACATCTACTCCAACCCAATGACTCGAGCTCCTATAATGCATAGTTTTGACGCAAGGAGATGATTCCAATAATACACAAGGCAGGCTCCATGCCAGCTGCCATCTCGATCGATAGAGCTAGCCAACCATCCCTCTCCCATCCATCGCCATCATACAATGCACATACACGCACGCTTATGCACTCACTCCATCCTTCTCCAATCCAACCACACGGACTCCCTAGTGTATAACCTCTCCCATATCGATATGCACCGGCTCCCAAGGCCTTGCATTCGGCACCTCCGTATCGCTAGGCACAGGCACATTGTTGCCAGGACTGTATAGATACCAGGCCTTCAGAGCAGCAACACTAGCTCTCAATCTCGCCTCTGGCAAACTCGCCCCAGCACCCTCCCCAAGCTGATCATTCCCGCTGTAAATACCCACCACAAACACAGGCGACCTACTCCTCCTTCCCGTTTCACTCAGTATTCTCGCCACAGGGTAGTCGAATCCCTCTCTTGTACATAACCTGGACAATTCCCTCACAGGTTCCTTGAACTGGAACAGTGTTGAGATCTCAAGATGCCGGCTCAGGATATGCTGCTTGACGAATGTCTTCGCTGCTTCTCGCCCAGCATGCATGTACAGAGCTCCCACCACGGCCTTCACGAAACTCGAATACGCCGTCTCGGTCGGCAAAGGTGCCGTCTCGTCCCTATCCCGCGCAATCGTGTCTCCAAACTCATCATCGTAAACTACTCTACTACTCATACCCCTCCTATAGAACGATTTGTCCGCCCTTACAGTCCCAATCTGCGCTTCAAGTTTCGGCCCAGCTTGCAGCTTGGAGAACTGCAGATAACCTGGATCGACCTCCGAGCCTGGAACTGCTGCGGGTTCTACACCCCATTCCCGCCCGATCATCTGTAGCGTTTTGGGGCCGTTGTATGCATATGCCGCAGCGAAGAGGACAGAGATAGGGAGACGTGGGTATGTGCAGAGTAGGTACTCCGAGACGTGGAAGGATATTAACGAGCCACCGATCTGGGCTAGCGAGGCGTTGTTGAAATTGGTATTCGAGTCTGCGGACGGATCGACCAGCGTGCGAGCCATTGTCTGCAGCGGTAATATCTTTGGGAGGGAGAGACGGGCATGCAGAGCAGCGAGCTTTGCAGAGTGTAATGCTGCGTCGGGGATTGGTGAGGGATAGGGGCTTGAAGGATGTCTCTCTTTCGAGAGCTGTGGCTCTATTTCCTCTGCATCTTCGTACACGACTTCATCTACCATAGATGATGAGAAAGAGGACTGTGACCGTATCTGTTGGTGATTGGTAGAGCTAGCTAAGCAGCTTGTTGAAGGGGGAGGTCGAAGACAACATGGTCGAGTGTTCTTGCGCGGCGAGAGCAATTGCCCGCCCAGCCTTTCCAATCTGATTCTCTTCATCGGTCCTGTCCAGTCCTGACTCCTCCACTCTCTAACCCTGCAGATAAAACGGAAAAGAGACGGTTTCGTGGGTGGGATGCGGGCGTTGTGTTGCTCTCCCGTCTGGCGTCCTCTTGTCCAAATCCCAAAAATTTCTCGAGCTTCCCTCACACGATCATTTGGTACACGGTCACGTGTTACGCTAATGGAGCTTGTATCCGAGTTTCGACGTCCGCGATTCCTTGAAGGCACTTTCAAACCCGCAAATCGAAGCAATTGATCAAGATGGTACGCTTGAAAGCTCTGCTAATTGAATGGGATTGTTACTGACAGCTTCTAGGGCGGCGGCGGCAAGATCCCGTAAGTCAATCGCGAGAAAAATGGCATCCTGCAACAACCATCCCTGACCCAAACGTCAAACCTCATTATCCTTCTGCATGGAAGCAGGTGGCTCTAGAGTCCTCCGTATGCTAACAGAACGCGAAGTTATCCGAAACATGTCTGGTCACCAGCTGGTGGCTGGTACTCCCAACCCTCGAACTGGAAAGCCAATACTGCAGTCTTCGGCTTTGTCATTGTTGGTCTCACGGCGATGATGTGGAAGTTGAGCGCGGAGAGAGAGTTTCGGACAAAATTCCCAGAAGAGGGACGATTCTACCCAAGTCGGTAGTACGTGGTCCTGATATTCTCTTAACGGGAGTGGTGCTAATGGTGATCCAGCTGGAGCAAACAAATCAAGGAACACGAAGCGGAGAAGAAGGCCAATGGAGGATCATAGAAGGTTGTGGACCGGCGGACTTGTACATATCTACGGAGTCAGGAATTGACTGGGCTACACAACAATGTGGAATTGAGTGGATTGCTTCACTGAGCGTGATATTGTGATATCGTCAATATGGGATTCTGCAACAATAGTCTCCAAGTTGGAGTACCCAGAAGCCTCGAGTCAGTATGGACGAACCAGCCTCACGCAAGTTCTTCGGGCTACAGTCCTCTCCCGGAATTCGGTAAGATGAATTCAATTGGCAAGTGCCAGGAAAGTTGCTGTATCTTTTCTCTCTATATTGCATTCCAGTACTCCACACACTTCCATCTGGGCGGAAAGTCCCATTGCTTGCTCAACCACTACCACGAAAGTAAATATCATTCAATCCGAGTATCTGCCTCTGCTACAGTACTAAGCTCTTTCTCTCGCATTCTACCTTCCTAGCATGTTCAATTCTAACATCCAATCGCTCCATCTAACGAAATAGCACTTTCCCGTCGGCAGATCTTACAGTGGTTAGTGAGTTGACATATCAGCTAGTCGAGACTTTTGAACCCAAAGACAGATGTCGTGTATCTGGTTAACCTCTTGCGGTATCTAAACGGCAGGCTTTTCGACCTGTCGGTGCTATAACTGCCATTGACTCGAGGTCCTTAGACTCGAGGTCCTTAGATTCTTTGCTAGAAATTTTTATTGCTTCATTGCACTATTGATTTGTGTTCGTTCAACCCACCAAGCTATTCAGGTGACGGCAGGACGGAAGACTTTATGCAAATATGATGTTTCTCGTTTTATGTTAGCATGACCGTCTATACCTAACCTGTCCTGGTTCTCTTGTGTCAATTGATCAGTAGTTACTTATATCCAGTAGTTTCCCTTTACGTTGACATTTATTTCCTGGAAGTAACTTTCCCCAGCTGGACTTGCCAGCAATCAACCAGGCCAGCTTCCAACACCACAACCCCATTCCATAAACCAACTCCACAAAGCCCATTCATACCCTTCTTTACTACCCCTCAAATCCATCTCGATACTATCTCAAATAAAACCAACCCAGAAAGTCACGCACCGTTTCTAGTACCCACTCCACCCCCCACCTGCAGGTGCTCGTACTTCCCAAGTTTCCAGCCGACATCCCCCCGAAAATCCACCCCACAACCCTCCTATTCCTCTCTCTCTCACTCTTAAAATTCACTCTCTCACCCCCCTCACATAACCCTAAACAACCCCTCAACATCTTCATCAAACACACCCCCAAAAAGCGGCTTTAGCTCACTTGGGAGAGCGCCAGACTGAAGTCCACTTCAGATCATTCATTCATTGAAATCTGGAGGCACTGTGTTCGATCCACAGAAGCCGCATACCTATCTGCGAATCGAGGATGTACCTTGATTATAATGAACACTCTTTTTTGCCCTTCTACTTTTCGGTTTGTGGCTTTTATTTAATTTTCTCCCTTTTTGCCGGGTGCCAGCCAAATCTTCTTTCTCGGTCTTCTGCTATGAGAGAAGACTTTTTTCTCGTCTCCATTTTGGCTAAGCGAGTTCGTGGTTGGACGTGGATATCTTCGTGCAGCGGCTTCAACCAGTCCAGTCACATCTCCAGCCACATCTCCAGTCAAGTATCAAAGTCAAATGAAATAGAAAATATAGCAAAATAGAAGTCACTAAAGTCTCTGATATTGCCTTGAAACCCAACCAAAAGGTTGAGCTCCCGGCTCAACTCCCGAAACTGATAAATACACCCCATATTCTACAAAAGTTCTAAGCTTATCAAAATGCCCATCACTCAAACCACCACTAATAACTCAACCAGCATGCTCTACAATCTCCGTCTCGATCTTTCCATCCTCAGTAATGTATGTACGTAGTTGTTCCGGTAGAGGAACCTCCTTGTAATCCTCATCCTCCTCGTCTTCGCCGGAGATGATGTTGAGATTGACACCAGAGCATTTGCTGGTGAAGACTTCAGTTTGCATGCTCTCCTTGCCGAGGTATATTTGAGCGCCATCAACAGAGTCCATGATGACTGTTGGGAGGGTACCCAGAACTTGGAGAGCGAAGTTGGAGGATTTGATGACATCGATAGACGATACCAGAGATTCGATCACCAAGGAGAGACGTGGAGAGTTGTCGATTGAGATGGCGTTCGCCTTACCCTTCACCATGATAGTGGTCTTATTGCAACGACTGATCAGAATGGATTGTGACATGGTGGCATCGATTTTGACTGGCGCTGACTCGTTGTCGTAGTTTTCCTGGCCATCAATTAGCACCAAACTATCTAAGCCAGGGAAGGGAGACTCACAATGATCCATTTGTTTCCATCGAGTCTCTTAACAGGAGGCTTCTTCGTCCGCATACTTTCTGGCTTAGGCTTCTTGCCAGGAGCAGGGCTCTTTCCACGGTTCGAAGAGATGCTAGATGCACTGTCGCTCCTTTGGGGTACTGTAGCACCAGCTCGCAACGATGGATTCTTGTGCGTCATTTGATCAGCGTTGACTTTCCGAAGACCCTTCGTAACAGCTTCTCCCTTGTTCAAGTCGCTGAATACAGCATCGAGACCGGCTCCTGAGCCTGCAGTTGGTGGTGGAGGGGGAGGGGCATCGAACTTTATCGGTGGCGGAGGAGGTCCTGGGGGAGGTGGAGGGGGAGCTCCTGCCGCAGCTTTTGGGTGCGGAGCAGGAGGTGATGGCGCATTTTGTTCAACGGCCTTGATTCCCTCCTCTGCAGATACTCCTTTAGGGTTCCATGGAATCCCTTGAGGGAATGTTTGCTTGATATATTCCGCTAGATCCTTGAATACCTGGTAGTATGACTGTATCCATTCAACTTGCTTTGGATCACTGCTACAAGTCAGCATAAAGTTCCCTATGCTGCGGCTTAATATTCTTACCTCTCCTTGTATTCTTTCAGAACTCGGTTCCCCCAGTATTGTGCAGACCCCAAAGATTCCTCAACGTGCTTATGCGGCTTGCTGTCCATTGTCACCCAAGCAAGTACACCAATACTCTCAGACACGGCACTAAGCTGGTTGAAAACAGGAGATCCACGGTTGGCATCTCGAAGTTCGCTGACAGAGGTAATGGAATCCTGGAGAGGCTTCAAGAGTTGCATAAAGACCGGACTGCTCATATCAGGCTTCTTCGCTTTTGTCGTAATGAGGATGAACTTCCGTTGCCCGGCAAATGCTCGTAGAACGCTGGAGGCCTGTATTCCCGTCAATCCCTATTATCCTCGTATGATCTGCCATTGTCCATACCTGCTCGGCAATTGGTCCTCCCATCTCATCACTGAGGTTTACGAACTTCTTCACAGTCCCGGCAATGAAGGCATCGAAATCTTCGACGGATTCGGGGAGAGCTTCTTGGACGAGCTTGGGCTCTGGGGTTTTCGCAACTGGCGGCGCAGGGAGAGGACCGGTCGGGGCAGGCGTGGGAGCTCCATTGATAACTGGAATGTCAATGGAGGAAGCTGCCATGTCCTCCAGTCTGGAGGTGGCAGCTTCAAGCCTACTCAGGATAGCTGTTAGATCCATTCTTTGTATAGTAGGTGGGGATAGAGTTGTCAGTCATGAACACGGCGGGATGTGGCAGAAGGTTTTGTTAACAAAGAACAGAGGTATCACCATACCGTTTGATGAGGGTAGTCAGATTATGCATGTTGTTGGCTGCCATGGTGGCTGCAGGGACCAGCGATGCTGAGGTGTTCCAAGTGACAGAGTGAATTGAGGAATGATCAACGATGCGCTGGAGCGCTGGGGGCAGTAGGTGGCAGGCTGACGTGTGAGAAAAGGAGGGAGCAGCTCGAGTGAAGCTTGCGAAGATAATTGCAAGGGACAAGATGTAAAGGAAAGAGAATTGCAATGCAGGACAAGGACAAGAACTTCGTTGTGTTGATATTGAGTGATGCCTTGATAGCTCTACGCAGTCGGGACGAGGTCCGGCGATCCATCCCTGGTCGGGTCTGGTTTGGCACTGGCAGCCGCGGGCAGCAGTGAGCAGCACCAGCCAGCCAATTTCCCCTGCGCTGTGCTGCACTGCGCTGCCCACGCCTGAGGCTCCTGATCCTGACCGCAACAAGGCTACTGCATCGCTAAATGTTATTCAGCCTTGGCTTCTCATACACTCTTGAGACAACCACAAGGCACGCACCAAGACAACACAACCGTAATAACCCGACACCAGGACAGACTATGGGGGATGAGGATCAGATAACTCCTGATCAGGAGATCGATTTTTGTACACTTGGCATGTTCATTATAGGTGAGGTGACGCGTTTTCTTGTTCATGTCATGCTTTTGAGTCTTGTTTATTTTTCTGTGGAGCATTTGTCGGTGTGACATGGGATGATGGTGGTGTTGAATGTTTTGATTTATATGCCAAGTATTTAATGTTATTCTATGTTGCTATGCTGTAGAAACATGTGTCCATGATTTTGTTTCAGATTTCTCTTTTTTAATGCAAGATCTGGAGTTTCTCAATTTTTTCCGTTTCTTCAATAAGGAGTGGGGGATATATGAGCTTTTACTATGTGTTTTTATACCACATCCATGGCAAAATTTCATATTTTTCTTCCTATTAGTAATCTGCAACAGTTGATATAAACAGAAATCCTATACATGGGCTCAAGCTGTTCTCCATCATCTCATACCAGACGTTGAAATATCACACTTTCCTTTTTCTGTCATCATCATGCAGCCACCCGCATCCAGTCGAATCTGACAAACGAACCTCCAGATGAAATCCATTACCTCCCCCCCACACCACCAGTCTTCGACATCCTGGGCGGCGCAGGATCTTTTTCTGCCTTAGGAGCTCGATTGTTTTCGCCTCCGCCCCTCTCGAGAACGGTTTCCTGGATTGTTGACAAAGGCTCTGATTTTCCGCCAAGTCTTGACACTCAGATTACTTCGTGGCAGACGTCGTGTCTTATACGCGAAGATGCTAATCGACTGACGTGAGTATTTCAATTTCCTTAATTCTGCATGACTTCTCGCGATTGTATCCGATATCAATGTCAATATCTGGGTACCGCTTAGCTACTACTCCAACCTCCAATATCCTCGCTTACGGCCCTTTCCCTCCCCTGTCCTCTCAGACACAACACATTCCAAGTACAGCACACTAACACCCCCTTCAGCACACGGGGTTGGAATGGTTACGACACGTCCCAAAACCGAGCCTTCAAATACACCACCCCCAAACTCCGGCTAACAACCGACTCCCTGACCCCCTCCCTCCTCCTCTCCAAATCCTTCCACTTAATCTGTTCACCAACCCGCTGCATCGAGCTCGTAACCGCCATCCTCCGGACCCGCAAAGCCCTAAACAAGACCATAGAGAAACCCCTCTTCATCTGGGAACCAGTCCCGGACCTCTGCCTCCCCACCGAGCTGCTGAACTGCACAAACTGCCTCCCCTACATCGACATCCTCTCGCCCAATGCCAACGAACTAGCAGGCTTCATGGGCGACACCGGCTCCGAGATCGACCCGCTCACAAACGAGATCTCCAGAACTTGGGTCGAGCGCGCGTGCGAACAACTCCTCGGCTCGATGCCCCTCCAATCCTACGCTCTCGTGGTAAGATGCGGCGCCCAAGGATGCTATATCGCTAAGAACGGGGGCCGATCGCGTCGGCCTTCTATGGGTAAGAAACGTCGGCCAGCGAATCACGCTCGGGGCGGGCTGACGCTCGATATGGACATGTCGACACTCTTCCTCGGTCTTCTCGATGATGAGGGTGCTCTGATTCGTGAGGAAGAAGTACCTATCGATCCGGGTATTGAGAAATGGTTGCCTGCTTATTTCACGGCGAAAGAGAGTGAGAAGGTCGTTGATCCTACGGGGGGAGGGAATGGATTTCTAGGTGGCATGGCCGTGGCACTTGCGAGGGGTAAGGGGGTCGTGGAAGCGAGTTGTTGGGGGAGTGTTGCTGCGAGTTTTATGATTGAGCAGGTTGGTGTGCCTGTTCTTTCTTCTGCTCCTTGGGGGAAAGTTGAAGGGAAAGAAGAGGATGGGAAGGAGAACGCAATCGAGTTGTGGAATGGTGTTAGTGTTCAGCAGAGGCTGGAGGAATATTTGAAGAGGGTTGGGTTGTGATGCTCTGTTGTATTTGGGGAAGAGGTGCATTGGGTTGGTGGTATTCTTGCCTGGTATGGGAAACTTTGGCGTAGACTTTAGACGGGGCAATGGCTTAGGGCATCAATGAAATGTCATAGACTTCTTTCTCCCATTTACTATATCCCAACCGATCAGGCAGGCTATGTATATCTCATTACAACGTGAAGCAGAAACGCCGTGCAACCAGTCCTTGCTCATCTCAGGCATCACCCTAACGCCTGAACCCTCCTTCAATCGCATCACAGTCGTCAAATCCAACACAATTCTAGCCATTTATGTCAATACTCAATACTCAATACCATCTAAATCTTGTACACAAGATCTCCATCGGGGTACCTGGGTCATATTAGTAGATCGCACCAGATATAATAAACAAGCGGTACTCACATGATGTTATTTGCTTCATCCATCTTCTTCAAGGCGGCCACAGCCTCGGCCTTTTCAAAGGCTCCTCCAGCAGCGCCTCCGACACTTCTGTTGATCGCTGCAATAATGTTATCAACCTCAGCCGAGTCATCCTCGAACAATGGCGTGTTGAGAAGTTGACCAAGAGTGCTTCTGAAAACTGTCAATCTTGCCGGAGTGATAGCTGTGGTGATGGTCAGTGCAGCTGCTCCACTGGCAAGTTCAGTATCCTCTTCCTGTGTCTGAGATTGTGACTGGAGTTGGGATGCAGGTAAGGAAGAAGCGAATGAAGTCTGCGAACCGGCCGTGCCGTTGGTTCCATTTGGTCGGGATCTTTGAGTGGTAGTTCTCGGCGAGGCAGTATACAAATCATCTTCCTCGTCATCAGAGATCGTATCGCCACCATTGTCGCCATTGGTGCGAGAACTAGAGCCATTTTGGGCGCCCCTTCTACCATTGCCCATGGCACGAGTTCGTGACGTTGTGCCTGGAGTGCGAGTTCTGGAGGTTCCTGCTCTAGTTGTTGGAGGTGGCGAGTCAGAATCATCAGAGCTCTCGTTATCAGAAGACAAGTCCTCAAGAGGTCTGGTCTTACGACGTTTGCTGCGCTTCTCATCCTCGACAACTTCTTTGAAAAGAGCAAATCGAAGAATTGCTTCTGCAGCAAGAGCATCTCGTTCTTCGACACGGTTGGACAAGCGAGACTTAGCGTGGGCGGTGGAGAGACGAATGATGGTTTCAAGAGTACGGACAGTCATGGGACTGGTCTTTCTCTGGTTGCCCTGCATGTCGTCGTTTCTCAGGGAGACGTAGATCTCGCTGATTCTCTCAGAAGCCTCCGCGGTCAGGACTGGCTTTATTCTCGACTTGGCATATTGAATATATTTCTTGACAAATGGAATACTCAGAACCTCGACCTTCTTATTTGCACCGCGTCCGGTTGTGAGCGTGACACCTGCGTGAAGCATTTGGTTGTACTTCTCAAACACATCAGTTGGGCGGTTGGCATCTGCCTCCTGCTCAACTCCAACACCCAGCGTCTGTTGGGATTGCTCTCGAACTGGTGCTCCTTCTTCGGTACCAGGTTGTCGGTAACGGTGCATGCGCAGAACGTGCTCAGATATCTGGCGATCTCTTGCATCATCGATGTCATCTGTGACAACGAAGAGCAAATCGAAACGGGAAAGGAGAGAATCTGGAAGAGCGATGTTCTTGTGGGGATCCTTGTGGGTATCGTATTGTCCAAAGATGGGATTGGCGGCTGCGATAACACTACAGCGAGCGTTCAACGAGGTATGAATACCGGCTTTGGCGATCGTAACAGTTTGTTGTTCCATAACTTCGTGAATTGCCACACGATCGATATCGGACATCTTGTCGAATTCGTCGATACAGACGACTCCGCGATCAGCAAGAACCATAGCACCAGCCTCAAGTCTTCGTTCTCCGGTTTCCTTGTCAGATGTAACAGCAGCTGTGAGACCAACACCAGATGATCCTCTACCCGTTGTGGCAATAGCCAGTGGCGCAGTGTTCAAGACGAATCGCAGTAATTGGGATTTTGCGGTCGATGGATCACCAACCATCAAAATGTTAATGTCACCTCTCAGATGCGTTCCGTTCTCCAAATTCTTCTCCTGTCCACTCAGCAACATCAAGAGAATGGCTTTCTTGATATGCTCGTGTCCATAAATACTAGGAGCGAGGGATTGAGAGAGAAGGTCAAAGACATTTTTCTTCTTCGAGATCTTGTTGATGTTACGAATATCGGTATCCGTTATTGTGGCTGCGGCAATTCCTCCTCCGGACTTCGACGATAGCATGACAACGTTGTTGGCAAGAATGACGGTCTTGAAAAGAGCAGTATTGTGTCCCGCGTTCCTGTTTCCAAGCGATCGATAGATACCAACCAGTTGTACTCTGTCTCCAGGCTTGCATTTGTCGACCAAATCGTCGTCTAGAATGACATCAACACCTCGAGGCAATTGTCCAGCTGGCGCACGCTCGGGCATTTCTTGTATCGAGATAGTTTGATGATCTCTGTACGTGCAGTATCCGTATTCGGTGACCAGAGGGTTTCCTTCTTCGTCCTCCTGTGGGTATACGCTGGATGTGGTGGCTCCAGAAGTCATGGTCTGATCCTTGTATTCACGGAAGTGGAAGATTTTCTTCTTCTCGTTGTAATGAACACTCTTGACCACCTTGGGTCTAACGAGAGAACACCTGGTGACAATGCCTTCGAGGGACACCATGTGGTTGAGGTATGAGGAAGAAAGGGTTCGCGGATTGCAGGCATACTGTCCGAAACTGCCAGAGAAAGCACAGTAGTACATGGTATCATCGGAAATCTGTTTGGAATTGGTCGTTGGGAGTGTCTGAATGACCTCCTTGAGCGCTCGATCGAAGGCTTGGGCGTAATCAAATGGTTGCTGGAGCAGACCATCTGCGAGTTCGACATTCCGAGCGCGGACCTCATCAATACTGACAACAAGTCGTCTTTGGAACTTCTGCAGCATCAAGATAATGTCGGATCTGTAGCTTCGTGTTGTTGGATCACCTATGGGCGATTAGCATGGTGGGGGTTTTCTGGAAAATGGGCCATACTTGGATCGAGGAATTCAGCGGCAGCACGAACACGGTCGGCGACCGCCTCGTCTTTCAATTGCGCAGGATCCATGTTCGAAGCGGTGATGGATTATGTTGCGGAGTGTGGTGTTGTGTTGTGGTGTTGTTGGAGAACTGAAGGGGGGTTGAAGTTTTGAAAGGGGCTGTCGCGAAATCGAAATCAAGACGCGTCGACGCGCGCAAAGAAACCACGACCGTGTTTAAGTGGTTGCAGTAGCGGCTTGGCGCCTGCCCCTGCCGCTTGCCGAGAATTTCCCCTTCTGTTTACCACACTACGCGAGCAACAGCAAGATGTTACAACTTTACTTCGATCCTCCAATTGCCGGGTCCTATTAAAACCTGGTGAATTTATGTGTAAATTACAGGTACATATCGTTCTAATGCCGATATCCTCTTTCCAGGAGGTTAGAAGTCTGAACATAACGCAAACTACTCGGAGAATCCACGATATCAGCAATTTTTCTTTCCGACGCTCTCTGCACGGTCTTATCATCATCTCGACCTCCAAAGTGTGCTATGATTACCTTTTCTTTTCATCGAATGTTGACTTTCCTAGATCTGCGTTCTTCACGTAAATTTAACTAGTCTGGAAACCATTCCTTGGCCGATATCATCGCTTCAATGACACCGCACTCAGGGCTCTGCAGTTCTATTCGTAAAGCCCCCCTCCTCATCCGATATTTCTCCCAAACACCAAATCTGGCACCTATACCGTTATCATTCAACTCAGCAAGCATGGGGTACGTCAGAACAGTTTGCCAGATAGTACGTACAAACCCTCGCTTCTTTTCCTCGAAGATACTCGATTTTGAAGCCATATCCAAGCAATCGAGATATTGGACATGAAATTTTTGTGAAAATATGTGCTGAAATTGATTAAGTGTGGGATTGATTTCGCTATTACGCGAATTCGAAGTGCTCATGAGCCGTTGGATGCGGCATGGGCATATTACGGTTCAGACTACATCACTAGTGAATCTCTTTGTGGAGAAACTTCTGGATGTCAAACGCTCCAAAGTGAAGAAAATGAAGATGCCAGAGGAAGTCTTGCTAGTATTATTGAAATCTAGTCCTGGAATTTTCTGAGGACATGTATTTATTATTCGAAAATTCCTCGTTGTGACAGTTGCTGACTTCCTCACTATTTAGGAGCATGTTGCTAGTCCGGGCTGTTACTCAACAGCAGGATATTGCGGCTATAGACAGTCTGTGGAAGAAATGTCCGGATGTAGAGACCTGCAAAATTTACTCAAGAAGGACGACGATTGGCAGGTGGAAGACGATGATCAAGACTTTGAAAGACCTCGGACTACTTCCTCACGGGCGTGTCAAACAGGTCGCCCGATCAGTCACCAGCGATGAATTTGAATCCCGTAAGACATGGCGTTAACGAGGTCTGGGTTTCCAACATATGCGAGGACTTCGTAAGTTTTCTCAGCGTGGAACTGAGCTCCGCACCACCGTCATGTATTAATGTAGACAGAGGAAGATGATATAGGCCTTCCATTCCACCCAACTTGTTTTGAGATCTTCAATAAGTCTCCATTGAGCGACTCGACCATATTGACGTCCACGGCTTATGGTCTTGGCGAGACCTCGAAGGCTTATAAACAGCTCTTCGAGCAATTTCCTCGTGCCTTCGAAGTCAAAAATGGAAACGAGCAATGGTGGAATCACGAACCCGGGAACGAATTTTTGGTTGCAAATCCTGTCGATGTCCCAGGGTTCTCCATGTTAATGAAGAAGAGTGAGCGGGAGTCCAGCTTCGGTAGCAGTGACAGACGCAGGCCTTATAACACCACTGATAGCGTGTTCCATTTCAGCTACAAGAATAAACACGAGCACTGGAAAATGAGGCATAAGACTCCACCACCAAGTAGCTCATCGGATGTTTTTTCTCGCCTCCCAAATGAACTTCGATACATGATCATCCGCCGCCTATCGGCGAAAGATATCGCGAACCTCAAACTTGTCACGTCCGCGTATCGTCAGCTCTCTGTCTCGGTCTTCAGAACTCTTTTACTTCATGAGATGCCTTGGTTCTGGGAAGCGCGTGATCTTCCTGTTGACAACACTGATTGGTATTTTTTATTTTTACGAAAATGAAGTTTAGCTGGCAGGATCTGAAAGGTTTGCGTAATCGGAAGAGGGTTTGGAGAGATGTGAATGAGATCATCACTCGAATCGAGAAGTACAGAGAGGAGGGGGAGATCTCGGATGAATAAGACTCACCAGAAAATGGATACATTGTCCGTGCTAGGCATGGGCCGTGGAGGTTTTAGCGAGGTGGGATAAACATTAGAACTCGTTTAATTATCAACTACTCATCCACTAAGCCTCCTAATCAACTTTATATTTTTATTTTATTCCACTTCTCTTTGATTGCACTGTGTCCTACGTTCATCGTTGTTAGAATAGGATAGTTGTGAGGTCGCAACGGTCGGGAGAATCGTCATCACATCGGGTGGGGGATGGCGGAATCAGACTTGCGCTTAAGAGCACGGGCCCAAGAGTCCTAAACGAAGAGTGCTAAGTGGCTAGATTTGTCTCAGAGCTTCTTCAAACCACGACAGATCTAACTTCAACACCAGCCTAGAGACATAAGAGTGGCATAGCCAATTGCAAGCGAAGTATGCTGTATTAAGGCCGATAATGACCCTTCCTCAGCGGCCGAGAATCCTACCTCCTGACGTCCTGGTCGAGGAGGAGCGCGTGCCCGGCTATCGACCCGAGTTTTTCTACCCTGCAGGTCCCGGACAGATTCTCAATGATTGATATAAGATTCTAACAAAGATCGGATGGGGCATTTCTTCTTCTGTATGGCTGGCGGAGGATCTGGAGCGGTAAGAATCAGTTCTCGAATCGAATGGGTGAAGTCTGACGTTTTTCAAGAATGCCTTTCCAATACGTGACTCTCAAGATTACAAGTTCTCATCCAGATTTCAGTGACATGGTTCTACATGAACTTGAGATCAATAAACGCCTTATAAAGGACCCTTCCCTCCCAGGCTTTGGTTTTGTCAGAGCTGCAATCGACGATTTTATAGCTACCAGCCCCACCGGAGCTGCTCACTCATGTCTGGTTTTCGAGGCTATGCGGGAACCTTTGAGTCAATTTCAACACCGTCTCGTTGGAGATACTATTCCACCTCAGCTTCTTAAAGTATATGTCGACTTCATGTTGCAAGGGTTGGAATATCTCCATTCCGATTGCCAGATTATTCACACTGGTTTGTTGTCGGATATTCTTGACACTTAAACTAGCCAACCACTGACCATTTCTTTAGATTTGAAGGCAGACAATATTCTCCTATCCTTTGAGGACCTGAGCGTGATTGAAGAGTACGTGAAGGCTCAAGATGACCATCCAATGCCGCGGAAAACGGCCGGCTATCAGAACATATACCTCTCACACAATGACTTCGGTACTCTGAAGTCATACTGGATGCTGCCAAAGATTGTTGATTTCGGCTTAGTACACCGAAAAGATGGAGAGGAGCCTTTACGGAATCCGATACAGCCATCTCTAACCATGCCCCAGAAGTTTTACTTGGGGTACCATGGTCATATAGCGCAGACATATGGAATTTGGGTGTGCTTGTAAGTCTTCCCTGCCATACTTGGGTGTATATATAATAACGGGGAAATGGCCTTGTAGCTTTTTGAGCTATTGGAAAACAAGGAGCTGTTCGACAACCTCAAATCACAAAATGGCGTGTACACTGCTCAGGCAAATCTTGTCGAGGTGATTGCACTTCTTGGGCCACCGCCACAAAAGCTCATCGACCAAGAGAAAAATTGGCGTGACATCCCTTGGAGACGATCTTTCCCTAACCCAGATGGGACTTGGTGCGATACAGCTCATGAATACTACGCTGGGCCATTCTTCGACTCAAAAGGCATGTCTAACACATTAATACCCTGCCCTCCTAAGTCGCGAATCTGATTTTTACCACAGGCTACTTCACTCACCCTGAAATCATTCCCAAGCGTGTCAAACTTGACGACTGCATAACGTGCGTGTCAGGAGAAGAAAAGGGGCTTTTCCTCAGCTTTTCAGGAGAATGCTACAGTGGCTTCCGGAAGATAGAGGAACTGCACAAGAGCTTCGCGAGGATCCCTGGTTGTAGTCGGGACTTGATTAGGATGAAGTGAGGAACGCCAGCTATGGAAGTCAATAACGTGGTCAAGAATGGAATGGTCTCATGGTGCTTGAGCAGGCGGTCGCGTTCGAGGCGTCGAATTATTCTCGTCAAACTTCAGAAATGAGGTATTTCAGCCTTTTGGAGGAAGGTGGTGGGAATACCTATGTAAAACATCAGGAGGGAACAGAAAAAGGAGAGCAATTCCTAATCTTGTCTACATCTAAGTTCAATTCCAATTTCAATTCTGGATTAAGAGATGGATTTCTGAACTTGACTACTTCCGAATCGCTATCGGCTTAAGTTTCGCAGGGTAGATGATGATGAGTCGACGTTCAAGAGCTCCCATGAGGATGCGAATAGAATGAAAAGATTAGGGGGCCAGGGTCTCGTCAGCGGCAAGAACCGAACGGTACGAACCTCAGCGATTCGGGTCGCTTTTCAACCCCACCATTCCTAACATCCTTCATCAGAGGGAAAGTTCTTTTGACGAAAACAATACAATGACTTATAGAACCGGCTTCGCATCATTATGTTTGAAAGTAATTTGAGCATAGATTGCCTCTGTTATTTCCGCTAACGCCGGAACAGGCCACCTCCGTCACTCCGACACATGGTTGCTCACCATCTCGTTGATCAAGTACCAGATTCCGAGCCTGCCACTACATCATAGCAGATTGCATTATCACCAAAGCATCCCACTCATCGACTTCGCAAGATACTGTGAAGGTGACTGTTTTCGATGAGATAGCCGAGACCAACGGTGACGATGAATGGAAGGCGAGGCTAGAAAAGGTTTTACCACCAACAACTCATCCCTACTCAAATAAGTCTCATTCATCCGAGATCTAGACCCGTATCATAGCTTCCGGTCCTCCAATTACTTCCATCGTTAAATCCGGTTGAAGGATCCCTTGAGATACCGAACAAACTCCATGTCTTTACCTCCTTCCCGTCGAGATGCTGCAAAAGTTACTATTCATCCCTTGAGGCGAAGAAATGGCCTTGGAGAGGTTGGCGAGCTGGAAAACAAGAGAAAGCATTATTATAAGCGAACTTATTTGATCATTGATGGCTCTTTCTAGCCGGTTATTGGACTGTTTTCCCGCCGATTATTATAGTTTTTACTATACCCTTGTATCTGCCCGCATTCTTGCAGATGGTCTAATTTCTTGTTTGGAGTCCTCGCTCATTGATAACTACGAATTAGGTATACGAACAGCAATGAGAAACAGGAAAGTGGGAGAGCAGGTAATAAGGTTGTTTACATTAGTTACCACTTTTGTAATTGTTTGATTAGGATAATTGTGACTTTGTGAGGAACCATTCAATGGTCATGAAGAGTACTTTCGGCGTAAGTCACAGTAGGTAATTTAATCTTGGTCTCTTTATATTTGGGAATCTCGGTAAATTATCTACAAGGCATTCCGCTTTCCAAGCACTTGAAGAATTTCCTGATCAATTTTAAAGAAGGCATACTTGTTCCACAGCACAGCAGCAGTCACAGCATTCTCAGCCTCATTTTCAGCTGTTCTGTCTGCCGGCGGGCTGGCTGGTCATCAGTGGCTGGGTGATTGGGCGGCCACTCATCCTGCATGAAGGCTGCCTTTTGCCTTACAGGCATCAATTTGCCTCGGGAGAGCCCCGACTATTAAGTCAGGCTTTCTTCCCCAGGACAAGCTCAGCCATGTGCTTCCCAATATTTGCGCAGCAACCTAGCAACGGCGTCTCTCCGTCTTAACTTTCGGGCGGCACAGCTTTACTGGGCCAGAACAACCCACCACCAAGCCTCGGCGTACACGAAGTTCTTAACTTTCACGATGTCGGGCACACTCGATTGGACGCATGCCGACTGGGATTCAACGGCTCGGTACAGTCTTACGATCGATATCGTCAACACGTACCTGAAGAGCCTCTTTGGGAATTGGAAATTCTATACGCAGGTATAATTGCGGGAACCTAAATATACAAGTACGTGGACTAAATGTCTCAGTTCTCGGATTCCGACACTATCAAATATTGGGTTCCAAGGAAATTATCCGATGTAAGCCGGTGTATTTTGTAAAGTAAGGAAACCGGTGAGGCTGATTCATGCTTAGGTCGAGAAGAATGAGTTGAAAGCAAAAGGCTACTTTTGAAACATAGTCGTAGCCGATTCCGGTGCGAGGCACGGAAAGAGGCATGCGGAAGGCTGAGTCTGTCGAGGGATGAAAGAGCTGGATAACAGGGCGATATGTGTCAGCGGGGCAATGGGACAAGCGTGAAGGGTGTCATAAATATGCCAGGGAAGTGGCAATGTAATTGACGAATTTCCTTTGCTATGTGATGGTGTGTGGACGTTTAGTTTTATGGTTTTTCTTGTGTGAGGCTAGCTGCAGATTGCAGTGTGAAGGGGAGATTATTTGGCCACGATGGGCGGGTCATAAAACCTGTGCTCGTGGTGGGTGAGATATTCAGCCCCGATTGGTTGGTGGAAGGGCGGTCCTTCATGGCTTTTCGTACTCAGCCACTTCAGTCACAACAGTCACAACAGTAAACATATATAGGGGATTTGTCCCTCTATTTCCAACATCATAGCTCACCTCATCAATGCATTTTAGTTACAAAAACAGGTATAACTTATAGCAGAGGTGTAGAAATGACTACACTGACCGATCAAGAGCTACTCAAAAGAGCAACACTCAAATCTGGGACTTTCCCCAAAAACACAGTTCGACCAACGACTTCGAGGCACCATTTAGACGGTTACCTGAAGCGATTGAACAGTCACGATTGGAGATTGTTTTGCAACGATGGAAAGGCGAGCGTTGATCTTTGGGACTATGATGACTATGCAAAAGGTCAGTAGAGTGCGATGAATTTGAGTGATTGAGTCCCCAGCCTCGTTAACGGAGATCGTAGAATTTCAAAACACATGTGTTTCGAACGAATTTGAGCTCATAGCACGACTTGAGGGCGAACGATTGTTTGTCCGCGACGATCCTAGGTGCCGCTTCATGTAAGTGAAGAGAGTGGTGGTGACACCGCAGATTCCATATCCCAGCACCAAATTAACATGCTGGCCAGATTCATCCATGCATACAATTCCCGCGAGTGCCTGAGGATCAGCAGGCAAATGTTTGTGCGTGCACTTACGCATCACCAAGTGATGCCAAATTTTCTTGACTTTGTCTTTCCATTCGGGCATCAACAATACGCCGAAGATCTGCTTTTCAGTGGATTCAGAGAGGACACACGATTAGCTATTTCAGATGGAGGCTTGGTTATACCAGAACTGGGGCGTTCTGGTATGGAGATCCGGATGTGTTACAGTTTGAAGTCTGTTGAGCCCAAGGAGAGGGACCGAGATTTTCCGTGGTCCATCCGTCAAACTGCTGTATATCATTCTTTCGACCTGAAAACCGGGAAATCATGCTGGATTGTGATGAAAGGAAGCCATTTGGTTCGAGATCGTGTGCGATCAGCTTCCAGCTTGTCTGATGGAGACTCGTCTTCGTCCGAATTGAGCTCGTTCGAATCTATCTCGAGCTCCCTTGGCTCAGCACTCGAAATGCACCTAGTTCTTTGCGATTGGTGCGATGAAGATTGGAGATGGTACCTCACATTTCTCGAAAAGGAGTTGCAACGACTCACCCGTCGTGCTCTTATTGTCGACATTCCAAAAGCTCGAAGCTTCGTCGAGCCGGCCTCCTTCCAGGAAGTGAAAGTACACGAAAAGTCAATTACTCGAACACTCTCGGACTACACAAAGCGGACGTTGTCTTCCTCACGAAAACAGACCAGCTCCACCTCATTGATGGAGAAAGGAGAATATCAACCATCATTCCCGCAGCCACCCATGTCCCCATTGTCACCACCGTTGTCTCCGTTGGACGAAGGAGCTCCTCTGGATCCACCTGTACTACCACTAGGAATGGGTCCAGTCAGCTCTCCGGCAATCCATCAGAACCCTCGGAAAGATGAGGTGTTCTCAGTAAGAACTCTGCAGCAGGTGCAGGTCATTGAAGATAAGACAAACGAAGTCCTCCTCATTCTCGAAGCGAACATCAAAATCGTGAAAGATATAAGAAGTCACTATCAGACAATTCTCGCATCGGATGAATGCCCACGTCAACTCAAATCTGAATCTAAATCGAAGGTCGCTTATTTTGAAAAGCGTATTGCAAACATAATCGGTGATTTGGAGATGCAGCATTCAAGTGCTCAAACCTTACTTCGGTTGCTAGAGAACAGGAAGAGCATTGTAAGTTTCCCGCTCATACTCGAGAGGATACTCTAATATATGTTCTGTGCAGCTCTCTGGACTTCTCAATATCTCAAACATCGAGGCGAGTAAGGAATTCGCCACAAATTCGCAGCACTCA
Organism: Cadophora sp. M221; assembly: GCA_017366145.1. Classification (NCBI taxonomy): domain Eukaryota; kingdom Fungi; phylum Ascomycota; class Leotiomycetes; order Helotiales; family Ploettnerulaceae; genus Cadophora; species Cadophora sp. M221. The sequence continues at coordinate 27,492 of JAFJYG010000464.1, forward strand.
GCATCCAAGATGCAGGCCATGACTCAAGCGATGCACCTTCTTGCCGTCAAAACCAAACAAGAGACAGTGTCCATGAGAGTTATCACTCTAGTAACCTTGTTTTTCCTTCCTGGCACATTCATCTCCGTAAGATACCTAGACTCAATATCCACACGCGTCAGCACTAATCTTACCCCATTCCCATTGAAAGCATGATCGCTAACTATCAGCCCCAGACTGTGATGAGCACTGATATCATCAAGTTTCCTTCTAAACAAGAGTCAGGACAGGTGTTCCAGCTTGGAGCACTCCAATTATGGCTGGCCATTACACTGCCTCTGATGGCAATTACATTCATTGCCTGGTGGCTGGTCTACTGGTGTGTTAATCGGAAGCAAGATCAGGAAGGTGGGGGTAGTTTTCGTAGATGGCTTCAGTAGTATTATTTATCTAGAAGATGGGAAAAGTCAAAGGTACATCATAGTCCTGTAGGATGGGAAACTCGCTTGTTGCAAATATAACATCATTGGAGAGATGCTTTTTTCGTAATAGTTTCTGTCAGAGTCCTAGAATTTTCGATATTTCGCTCTTCCCAACTAGTCAACGGCATACAGAGGAGCTTTGATCTCGATTTGGATTCTGTACCCGCGAAAACTATTCAAATTCGCTAGTCTTGCGTTTATTTGGCATTTTCGTAAAACATGTGAGATATTTTCTCGAAGTTAAGTGATGCACGCATGGGACAGGGCTCCAAAAAGGGCATCCCAAACTTTCCTGGAACCAAGCTTTTGCGCAGGATGACTTACTGGCTGGCATGACCCTGCGGCCGAGACCGAGCAATATTGTGCTACGTGATTGGGTGTTCACCGGGCTTCCCTTGTTCTTCATGGGGGCGTGCTTACCATGTGCTGCCGCTCTGAATACTGTCCATCGCCGCTTCAAGTTCCATGAGGCTCTCTCCAATTCACTGAGAGTCAGCCTTGTTCCTTGATCATCGACAAGTTTCTTCCAATGTCCCTTTCGTTTGGATACTCAACTGTATGCTCTCTAAATTTACCTCCCCTGCTTGCTACTGCGTTATCAACTTGATTGCGACAGCGCTAGAGCTCATTCACAATGGAGCATCAGTTGGAGCCGCCCAGTTATGACCCCGCGAGAGGACGATTCTTGGAATACGTGACAAGACATTGCGCCTTGGAGGTGATTGACCCAGGCGATTCTTCCAAGTCGATACCTCCAACGACTCGTGCTTTTGTTCCCCGAGACCTTCTCCAGACGTACTTCGAGAGTTTTCATCATCGGGAACTAAAAGCCATCATTGAGGGGTTGAAGTGCGGGCCCGTGAATCTGGGTAATATCATACCCAGGTACACCGCCGTCTTCTGCACTCTACTCCACTCGGGAAGGGGCAGTTGGATCAAACACTTCACTCGCCATGAATCCCTGATGGACATTGCGCTACCTTTCGACACAAAGAGTTCTCCTCGGAATTGGCCACAAGCCCCTGGCGATCCAAATTTCCTGAGCGATTTCTGTCGGGACCAGTGGAGATTTTGCGCGGCAGCGTTGATAGATCCGGTTTCTAATCGATGTTTCGAAGACGAAAGGATACTCCCCATAACATACAAGCGGAAGCTACGCGATGGAGGAAGCGCAAATCTTTGGCTGATCAACATTCATCCGTCATACAATAAGCTAATCTCAGAAGAACACAAACAGGCAAGTCGGCTTTCTACCCCAAAACACAAGCCGAGAAAAGAAAATGATATGCTAACTCAGCAAACAGACGGTAGGAAGTGAACACGCAAATACCTTCGTCCTCAAGGAATATTCAACAGCCGATGCGCAAAAATATTACGATAACGAAACCTCTGCCTTCGATCAGATCGAGAAGCATCCATACATCATCGGCTACTTTGGGAGCTTCACAAGAAACGGGAGCTTCAACGTGATTTTAGAGTATGCGGATAAGGGTACACTGAAGGAATATTTCGAAAAGCAATTGCCGCCAACTTCAGGTGAAGAGATTATAAGGTTCTGGGAAGGGCTGTTTCAGCTGATAGACGCATTATGGAAGATACATACTGTGAATGGAGATACAATTGAAGGGCCACAGATCTTTCGAGGGTAAAGCCGAATGCCCCCTGATGAGACAGAAAATGCTAACGCAAGTATGCAGGTGGCACCAAGATGTCAAGCCCGAGAACATACTGGTCCTCAGTAATGGCTCCAAAAATCCCTTAGACTGGCACTTCAAGCTTGCAGACCTCGGTATCAGCCACTTCAAAAGGGGCAAATCACTGAGAGAAGATTCCACGGCCAGTGATTCATATGGAACACATACATATGGTAAGTTAGATTTCCGGCACTCGGTGGTTCACCTCGTCCAAAGCTGTTGCTTTGCTGACAAGTCTATGCTTAGGCGCCCCTGAAACTTCCAGACCAGACGAAGAAACTGCCAGAAAAAAACTGCGAGTGCATCAAAACATCGACATTTGGTCTTTGGGATGTATTTACAGCGAAGCTGTCCGTTGGATGGCTGATAACAAGCTCGGTGTCATCGATTACCGGAGAGAACGAAAGGTCGAACTTAGTCAGATCCACCCTGTTGGGGAGTTTGACTGCTTCCACAATGGTTCCGAGGCCTTGGAAGCTGTCCGGAGGTCGCACCAGACTGCATTGACTCGTATTCGGAGCCATCGCAGGGCAGATTTCATTACCGAGAAGGTCGTCGATATGATCGGAGACATGCTTGTCGAGACAAAGCATCGCCCGACGGCAGAAACTCTGTGGCGCAAGCAGCGAAACATAATTGACGCTGCGAAGAAAAATCTTCAAGAGTTCAGGAAATCGCAGCATGCTTCGGGCTCTGATCTCGACCGGAGCCAGGCACGATCACTGACCCATCCTGTACCTGGACCCTCATCAAATTCCGAGCCGGCCACTCCACCAGTTCTGCCACCAGAGCTCCGTCAGAAGGGAACTGGTCTGGGGTCCAGAGGTCGTCCTGCACTTCCTGCTGTTCACGAGCATGGCCAGGAATATGGTCCCGTAAATGGCGCTTCAGGATACGACTTTCCTCGGAATCATAGCCCGGACACTATGGATCGTGAATTTGGGAGCCCAGAGACCACACCGGTTCAAGAACTAACAGACACCGTAGTGTTTCAAAACACTTCGCCTCTGACACCCCCATTCAGTCCCAAGCCTCGGTGTCCAGAAGGTGGCTCGACAGACTTTGGGGATGATCCATTTACTAGCCCCACGCAACACGATGCCACTGCACTGCAGTACAGACCACTACGTGGCGCCTCTAATATATCGAATAATTCCACTGGCATGTACAGCACACCAATTTCTGGCATTGGTCGAAGTAGCACTGGAAGTCTTGGGCGAAATGATCATCGGACACGTTTCATTCCGGGCGTAAATGGCAATGGCAGCCCAAGCACTCAGAGGCCACTCACAACCATTGGTTTGTACTCAGAGCCCTCTCCGGAAAATGCGCCTCAGAGGGAGACTTCCCACTCTAGTGGTACCAGCCGCCCTCAATCACAGACCAATGGCGAAGCAGATGTGGATGACCATCGTCTGCCAACTGGACTCCCAGGTCGGCAGAGCACCGTGACGCCAGAGCCCCAAATCCACCAGAACCAAGAGTCAACCGATCGACCAGCGATCCAAACAACAACATCTGATTTCATGTCCTTGGATGATGTACTGGATTGGAAACGCAAATGTAAAAGCGATAGAGTTTATAGGCCATTCCTCAACAAGCGCCACCAAGACCGCCTAAAAGGACGGGACCATGTTAGTACAGTCACCTAATTGATCTATGGCACGCTGACATATAGTCTAGGTTTTTCTCGTGGACGATTCTTTCAGCATGGTCCGCCATTGGACAAACGTGACGAAGGTCATTGAGGGCTTGTCCTACATCTTGAAGGTCGCCGACAACGACGGCCTTGATCTTTATTTCACAATTTCTGAGCAATCCGCAATCAAAGAAAAGCATACATCGACATTGGTTCGGCTGGTAGAACGCCATAAGCAGACTGACCGAGCTGCAAGCACGGAAATAAATTTTCGTCTGAATCAGATACTAGAAAAATACAAGGCAAAACTGGACAGTAACCCCTGGTGGCCGAAAAAGCCGCCCAAGCCACTGAGCCTGTACATTCTGACAAATGGTGTCTGGGAAGCTGAATGCAAACCGGAAATACCGATCAAGAACGTAGTGCAAAAGCTCCAGGACTTGAGAAAGGACAGAGAACAGATCGGTATTCAGTTCATCAGCTTCGGTAACGACACAATAGGCATGGAGCGGCTCAGGCATCTGGACGATGATCTCACTAGGGATCTCAAATTGGACCAGTACGTATCTTCTTTTCTCCATTGCTGTCTCAATATCCTGACTGCTGTAATCAGCGATATCGTGGACACTACTCCATGGTACGACAATATTTGCAAAATGCTCCTTGGCCACCTCAACGAGAACATGGATCAACAAAGACCCGGTAGAGCTAATTTCGCGTCTCCTCCGGGCTTCCCACTAAGGTAGCTCGAATCCCTTCTTCGGCCACCGAAATTAGGTTGTATTTCTTCTTCATATCAGCCTCAAGAGAGAGAGAGAAACAGGCTAGCACTGATAATTTTCTGGTACGGAAGGCGTTGTATATACCCCCAGGCGTACAAAATGACTTTTAATTCTTAATCGAGTTCACTTGAACTTTAGTGTTATTCTGCTTTTGGACTTGGGTTCTCTTCTTTCCTATTGCAACATGTTCTACATCTTCAGTAGAATTCATCAGCCAGCTAGGGCCTCTGTACATCTTCCTGGGGGAGTAAACGTAGTTCAGTAGCCAGAAGTAAAACTGGAAACGGTGTTCGGTAATTCTTGATTGGATAGACAAAGACATGCCTAGCATAGGGTGCTCAGAAAGGGCGGCGCATATGTCAGGATGCTGATGGAGACAACTCCATGAGCGGGAATACTTTTTTTTGTCTTGTCTCGGGCTATAGCCATGAATCTGTACGTAACGGCCTTTGACTAATGTAAATAACGAAGACACGCTTTCTTCTCTCTCTTCAAAATCTCTCTTGGGGGATATGGAGTTGAAGGCATACCGCCCGTCCTCCGTAACTCCCGCGGCTTCCCACTCGGGAGGTTGAGACTCTCTGACAGACACGGTAAAGATGGAAACGGTAACTTCAGCGCACGAAAAAGAAACAGAACCACTTGGATTCGCGCGGCTGTGATCGATGTGTCTTAAGCCATATATCAAAGCTGCGGAGGGAAACGCGGTCATCAAAGGCTAGGTTTTTAGGGAGTGTCAAATTAAGATTTAGTGTACGGAAGCTAAATTAGACAGGCCCATTAGCGTTTCGCTTGACCTACAGCCCCTGCACTGCGAAGCAAGGGGGTAGCAAAACAACAAAACAACAATTGATTTGCTTCATGTGTTTACCCGTTGTATTATTAAAAGTTTGTGGTTGTCCCTTTGATAGGGCTTTCTAAGGTAATTTAGTTGAGAATCTTGGCTACGGTTACCCGACAGGTGGTTGGGATAGAGTGTTTGTTGAGCATTTATTGTTTTGGTGGTCGATATGGTCTCGAATGAGCTCTCGTCCGAGAGTCTCGTCCATTTCTCCTGCTCTTTGTGACCAAGCTCGCAGAATCGATGCCAAAAGTAGCTTGCTCGACGAGTGTCAGGTTTTTAAGATACCCTCGACTGGTTAATTCAGTCTTCGACGTGACGACATGGGCTCCACGCTCCCTGATTAAATGTGTGATGCAAGTGGAATGACTGTGGTCTGTGTAAATTCTGTAGAGTCTTGCCAATGCTTGCAGTTGCAAAATCATTTTGCCTTGTTTTTCACACATGCTTGACTTAGAGAATTGGGCTCTACAACAGTTAGTAGAGGTGATCCTTTGAGTTATGCAGTTTCTTTGTTAGATATATCGGAATGAGGTAAATGTGTTGCTGCTGTTCTGCAGGACAAGGAACTGTGATAGATTATCTTTACACTATATAAAATACAAAAACATTATCCATGTTATGCAATCTAATGCTGTTCACTGAGATGTGACCAAGTTTAAGACTTCCATCAGCATTCACTCGATTTTAAACACTGGCAAAAGATGTTGAACAGAATCATCATTCTCAGATTAAATGTAGATGCACCCGCAACAAATGGGAACATATCTTGTCCATGCCATCTGCAATAGAATCATTGATTTTCACGAAGAGCTTTCTTGTATTGATTATGGAAATTTGAACAAGCCATAGCGAGAGACAAGACTGTTGACTCAAACCTAGTCCGTGCCACCACCAGCCTCGCTGCCTTCACTGTCCTCGCTGCCCTCTCGATCTTCATCTTCTTTGGTATTTTCTACTTTTGTATTATACGTCGTAGAAATTGCTTCGGCTTTCCGCTTTGTCGAGTCTTGCTTTTCAAAGAAAGGCGTCCGAGTTGTATCTTTTGCCCACCTTTTCCGCTCGTTGCCGTCGAGGTTATAGAAAAGAAAAGCGGATTTCTTCTCTGCCTCTGCTTTCGCCACGTCGAAGTTGTCGTCTTTCGGTATTAACCTGATGGATCGCGCCTTCGCTTTTAGGGCATCTGCGAGCTTAGTGGCGGTATTGAAAACCCCAACCGCTTTAAAGCCTTCCTCGGTGTTTGCAAATGCCGGGCTTAGAACCGGAGTATCGTTCTCAATTGAAAGCATGTCAGGCTTCCAAACCTGAATCAATTTGCTCTCGTCATCGCGGTTCTTTTGTTCTTGCTTGGCTTTCGCGGGGTTTTTCTCCCTTTGATTTTGGAGGACCTAATCCTTCTCCGGGCCGTCCTCCATATAATCGACGTGCTGTTTGACAGTCGTCGAGTCACTCTTGGAAAGAAAGACGAGGGCAGTCCGAGCCCCGCGGAACTCTGTGACGCAGTGTGCTGTGGCTCTGGCGTCCATGGCGATGAAGTCCCGGCTTCTAAACTCTAATCTCTGATTGATATCCGGCAGGCAGAAATCCCCTCCAGTGAAGTCGCCATAGACGGTTTCCACCGTCAATCTACGGTCAAAGCAATTTTTGTGGCTTGGGACAGACTTATTTCTGACCACTGCCATCAATAAGGAGAAAGCACAAGTATTATTATGCCTTTAATCCTGTCCCGGCTTCTTCCATCCGCACTCGATGTAATCTTGCTTTTTGCCAAGACTCACTATCCACAGCCTCGTAGAACGCACTCAAGGCATCAACAACTGGGACAATTTGTCGCTCAAAGGTCTCCAAAGTTTGACTCGGGATGCACCATATTTCTTGAGCTGCTCCTTCTTGCCACCCAGACTATCCTCGGTAATTGATTGGCAGAAAGGTTCTCCATTTTTCATAGTTTGGTTCCCGATCTGGCCTCGCATCTCATAGATTCCAAGGTGTAGACCACCCCATCCCAAGTTCTTTGTCTGGTAGTAAGCTCGCTGTGCTTTGTTGTACAGTGTTTCGGGCTCGCGCGAGTCTCCTGCGGTTTTTGGAAGATGTACTGGGAACTGGGCTTCGAGCTCCTCTCCCCACTTGACTAGCTGCGGTTCTAGGAATTGGTGTTCCGGAATGCCTCGATAGAACTCATCAATGGCGTTGCGAAGCCAGACCAAACAAATCTCTCCGTTCTTGTATTTTATTACGCAGCCTCTTGTAAAAGTGTGGCTCTTTGGGACCCATGGATTCTTGTCTCGAGGACGCCTGAGGTAATATGTGCGGTCAAACTGGCAAGTGACGAGGGGAAGTTGACTTATCAGATGCTTGTACCATTTTGAGCCTCTGTCGAGTCGTGGAAGCTGATTGGGGCCTATTTCTGATACACGCTCATTGGATAGACCTATAACAAGACACTTGTTAGCTAGCGCAACCTTGTGGCAAAGTATACAACCGCTCATGTGTATTTTAACTAACCATTAGCTTTAAGTTTGGCGCTGAACTCTTCAAATTCCTTCCGAAGTGTCACGGCTGTCTCTTCATCGATCCGATCCGAGTCGACACGAGCTGTTTCGAGAACTGCTTGGAGCTCCTCGGGGCTTTGGATAACATATTCGGTCGGAAGCGGATATTCCATGTCGTTGTTTGGTATTGTTGCTTGCTTTGCTTTCCCGTTGGGCGCCATTGTAATAGCATCGGCTTTTGTGTATTGTGGTAGGTGGCTCGACGATGCGGATGGAGGATCGATGATACTTGCTGAATTTCTTCGGAGGAGGTTGGCAGAGGTAATTGAAGAGGGAGACTAATTTCAGATTTCGATGGTGATGTGGTCGATACGAATAGCGGAAAGTGTTGACGGTAATGGGTGTCAAGTATCTCTGTGCAGAGTAGGCAAATGAAGCGAGCTAAGGCGACGAGGTGAGGATCGAGGGACTTGCTAGAATAGCTTTCCAAAGCGTACAGATCCTGGTTTGAATGGAGGAAATAGAGAATTCCAGCGCCGAAATTTGACTAGTATTTGCGTTCGTGCCCTACTTTAGAGGGAAGATACAAGGACTCTTCGCGTAAAGCAAGAAAGAAGCTAGTCAGCCACCTTGTGCGACCTTGCTCGTATAAGTGCTGCCTAGCCAATCATATTTCCAGGATGCGGATAGTATATATAAGTTTGCTGTACTAGGGTATCTTGGCAGGGGTCCTTGAGTTCCAGGGTCAGACAAATACGTCCGTGGCTTTCAAATACCAAGAAAGATTACCATTTTGCATCACTAAACTAACGCATCGGCAGAGAATCTTGGTCTCCAATAAAGCAACATGGCCGAGTTGAACATCCCGTGTTCTGCAGCAGGCATCAACTCTTGGTCTCTCAGCAGCAGCAAAGACTCAAAAACGATTGTGGAATCTCGATTCCTCGTCCCGCTAACTTCACTATCCCTCGAGCTCGTAGTTGAACACAAACTACAGGGTGAAATGGATCCTCTACCTCCACCAAGCTATCATCCAGCATAGCAGATTATTTAGGACAGCAAAACAGACGCTCGGAACACTTGGAAAAACTATATCTCCCTGGCCGCAGGTAGAGGGGAGGAAGTATGATGTAACAATGGGTCAACAGAAAGGCTGAATTCTACTTGAATAGGAGCCCCGAACCTGCGAATATACCAATATAAAAGATCCTGAAGATAAGATAACACCTCAGTTGCAACAGATTATTCCCAAATCCGTTCGAAGCGCCTCCGGGTCTTTATACATCTCTCATTACGACAATCAGGTTAGATGGTAAAACTACCCCATTCTATGCGGTGGTGGGAATTGTTTGGGAGCGACAGCTTTGTAGAGCGCGCTCAAAGCATCCTCCACAGGAACCAAGCGGGCCTCGAATATCTTCAAAGCTGCCACACGCTCAGCAGCCTTGGAATTTCCCTTACGACCCCCGTTGCTACGCTCTGTAACCGATTGACACCAAGGACCACTGTGATCCCACGTAGGATCATTCGAATGACCTCGTATTGGCATTATACGGTAATGTGCAGTGCCGCAATGAATCCCTTGATCTTCGTAAAACTTCTTTTGGCCCGTTCTATATTCATCCTTCAGATGACGCTTATCCATATTCCGATTTTCGTCCGCCGGGTAGAGCTCGTCATACTCTTTGTCCCACTGAATACACAAAGGCTCTAACGGCTGGTGATCATCAACCCCGCGGTAGAACTCATCAAGGGCGTCGGGCAACCATACGTGTGCTATCTCGCCGTCGTTGAAGCGTATGATACATCCATCGGTAAGATTGGCGATCTTCGAAACCCATGTTTCGGCTTCGACGGTTGGGTTCTTAGCGTCGAACACGGGTTTCGTGAAGGACAAGACGATTTCGGGGAGCGGTTCTAGTAAGTATGAAAGCCATTTGTCGGCATATCTTAGACGCTTCCATTGGTTGACTCCGACGTCTCCAAACCTGTACATCCCAATTCAGCTTCTATACGTTCCAGGTGATCGGGGAAACGTACCAGCAGCGAGTAGTTCCTTTTGAAAGGCAGGGAAGACTACATTCGTTCTGTGAGATGGAATCTTCTCATTGCGAGTTTCCTTGCAAGATTCGGCTGCTCTCAAAAGGGCATTGAGTTCTGCAGATGTGCGGATAGGGTATTGCTTGAGTGGACGTTCCATATCGTCCCCTCCCTTGGTGATGACTTTCTTCCTGACATTGTGCGCCATGGTTTCGTCGTTTGGAGGAAGAGATGCAAAAGCTGCAATAGATTTATTAGCCGATAGCTCACCTAAATGCGCTCTGTTCATCATCTTCACGATGATAGAGGCTGTATCGTACCTTGGGCGTGCTGCGCGCACGTTTCTGTAGTGGTCGGAGATGGTGGCGGACTAGCTCTTGCGAGGTAGATCCGTAAGAGACGATTGAATTAATAGTGTGGTGGGAGGAACCCCAAATCCACACAACAAGAGGGTAGCATGTAGCGAGCTACCGCGGGTTTTCCTAGGTATAGAAAAGAACAAATCAATCAAATGTAAAGATGTCACATATCTGAAGAGTACGAATTGACGAAAAAAGGAAGGGGGAAGGGGGAAAAGTTCTATTAAATAAAATATACGTTGTGTTGCTTGTGCTGGTATGTTTTCCAACAGTCGGTGCCTTTTATGTACGCGAAGGACCAGCGCAGTCATGTGACAAAAGAAACTTGGGGGTAGTCCCCACCACAGTAGATAGAATAATTTCCTGTTGAAGATGCAGTAAATTACACTCTATTCGTGTCAGAGCTGTGCTTTTTTGTTGCGTAGTATTTGCCGGCGATAGGATTGAAACTTTTAGAAAGGCAATTCGGGTGACGAGAGGTAGGCGGGCGAAGTGACCAAATTCAAAAAGAAGCTAGCAGTTGCCGGTTCATACTCCTGCTATGCAACATTATTGGACCAATAAGAAGCTTGCATCTCAGCCACTTGACTCCCCCCAGGGCAGAGAGGGTTCATGAAGGGTGATTGGCCATGAGGCTGAGTCTCAAAGCACAAAATTCTTCAGGAGCCACAGTACGGCATGCGTTTTTCATCTCCAAGAGCCAAAGAATTTCTATATCAATAACGCTTAGTATATATATTAACAGCAATGGAGGCAAAGATAGATATTTCGGTATTGTCTTAGCCTCTAATCATCAAATTCATCCAACTCATCAACTGTGGCTGCCACGAGTAACAAAAGCAACGACCGAGAACGAGCAAAAGCAGTATCACCTTCGAAAGCCGACTACTTGAACAGCCAACGAGATAAAACAAGCTACAAAGGTCCCTAAAATATAGACCAAGGTCTAGGTCAACGGTAGTTGACAGCATCAGGTCCAGAGAAAGAGTCGTCGAAGCACGATGCAGCCCGGATTATGAACATGTATGCCAGTTTGTTTATTTCCTCCATTCCGACAAGTGTGGAAGAAGAATTTATGAATTATTAAAGGCTGACGGCTGGGATAGACAGTATAGCAAGTCTTTACATGCATACGCGAGCGCGTCGCCTAGCAATCAGCAGCTACATACTGTATACTTCGAACTATTACCAGTCTCCTACTTGCTACGATGGCGATACTGGGTTATATAGGGTTAGATAGCCATCGTTTCCACAGTTCCGAAATAGCCAAAGGTCTGCTCCAAAGTCAAACTTAAGCTGACAACGGTGATTTTACTCCCGCAAACACATTTCCATAAATGACAAACTCGCGAGAGAGGAGTATAACTGCATATAAAGCCACGGGGGGGGGCAACAATCAAGCAGAATGGAAGTGATGAATGAGCCCTAGCAGAGCTGAACGAGGTCTGATCTTAGAAATTCATTTGTTTAATACGAAAATATCAACAGTTCAGCTCCGTGCGTATGACCAGAAGAGCGCGCTGTAGGGGATATGACAAGGCAAACAAGCAGCTGTCTATGAAGGGCCCTGAAAACTTATGATACTGCTCTACATTATGCGAGGAAAGGACAACTAGAATTTCTTGCAAGTTTGTATACCGAGGAGACAAAACTTTGCCCCGAGTTGAACGTTTAGGTCATCAGCAAGTTTTAGTATTTCTTAAGTTTTGCTGCGTAAACATTACCCACGCGGTGTCGAAGGGGATCTACACCTTCTGCGTTCTTGATCCTTGATTCCTGGACTAGCGTCAGAAGATTAAGATGCAAAAAAAAGTGTGTGGCAAGTGCCAACTTGGCCAGTCTCGTCCTCAGACCTTGCACTAATAGGTAGTTTTCTCGAGGAAGATTCTGTTGCACATAACTCAAACAGGGTTGCTCTTGCTTCTCATCACCTCTTAGTGATATTCATAGACCTTCAGACTTGCAGACCTCAAACTAAATATTCTGGAAACAGCCGAAGAAAGTTAAAAGAAAGGTTGTGTGCTAGATGAACTTTGGAAAACTCGGCAGTCACGTACATGACAAGAGTCTTCTAAGAAGAAGAAGAAGAAGGACGGGGGGGGGGGGCTGACTACAGGTAAGTAACTTCTCCTGGCTTTTCGTTGAACCCTCTTTGAAGTAAACAGCAGAAAGCAAGGTACGTTCCAATGGAAAGCACATAGCTCGACAGATGAGTATTCATTTTCTTGTTATCCTAACACTTGCCCCCTTTCCACAGAAGCAACCCCCAGATAATTCGTTCCAGTTACCCAACATCCCCTGTTGAGCCTGCCATGACAAGAAAGCTCTAACATGAAACCTCAAGAACATGAAACCTCAAGCTCTAATGAGCTATGTACCCATCTTGCTCTTTCCAGATCTTCTCAGAGGGTGACTCCTGTCTTGCAAAAGACACCAGTAATCGAAAACAAAATCAGCTGCACTGGAGCTCCCTGCTCGTCATACATATATCAGAACATTGAAAGCCAATTCGAAGCATTACACGCCGTTTCGAATGTTATATGCTATCCAGTATCAAAATAGACATCGTGAAAACTTTTGCTTGTGCATGGCTGGTCGTACCTTGACTTCCCTGACTTGGTCTTTAAGCATATTTCCCCTCCCCGAGTCCCTCCCTACTAAAAAAAAACCCAGCAGATCATTTGACCAGAACGACCTTAAGAATAGAACTAGACACTGGTATTGGTGGTGCATTGTATTTTGTGTCCCACCCGAATTCCATTAAAATAGAGAAAGAGCTGCCTCGAAAGTGTGACTCGAGTTCAAATTTTTCGAGCGAATCGGCAAACCAAGCCCGAAGTCGAATCACATGATATGCACAGGAAATTTTCGAGATATGCACATGTACTTGCTGAGACGAGTCTTTCTTTCCAACACTATTTTTTTTTTATTGCTATAGAAGATATTTGATCCATCTAACTGGAAATTCTAGTTTGAAAGAATATATCGGTAGCAAGTGGGATAGGCCAAGGGCACTTTGAAATCGATGTTTGCTCAAGCGAATTAACAGATGAAGAATATGATTTCTGGGAAGGTAGTTAGTTCGGTCGCTATATTTGTATCGTCATCATGTTGACCTGAGATTTTGATCAAATATTTATTGTTGGGCTATACTGTGAAGGATAACCGAGGATCTAGATCTGAAATGTCTACTACCCAAATACGGAGTAGGTACGGAGCACTCAGCTTTGCGGCTGAATTTCATTCTTTGGCAGTTATCGCTGAGGAGCACCTCAAGCATTTATTCGAGTCAAGTTACGCTACCAAAACTTCTCGCCAGTTAAATCTCAGAACAAACGATGTCTCAAAAAAAAAAAAAACGATGATATCATGTCCTATACTACACACACATCCCCACTCTAAAGTAAAGACAAATTAAATAACTCCACCCCACTTCATCCCATCCCAAGTAACAAAGGAAATAAATAAAAGCATGGTATCTATATCATCCCCCTCTCCCCACCCTCTCTCCTCCTCGAACCAAATCACAAAATCTACGATTTCCTATCCGGCCCCAGTATATCACTCAGACTCCCATTGGGACTCTGACTAGGCGTATAAAGAGTGCCGGGTCGATACCCGTCCGAGACGATACTACTCATATCGCTCCCGTCGTTATCCTCATAGGCTGGTAACTCTTCTTCGAAATGCGGGGTTTGTGGGATGGTATTTGATGCGATTGGGATGTTGATGTTGACTTGCTCCACAACAGGCATTGGAGCTGGAGCTGGAGAAGTAGCCGAATGAGCGAGAGGAATAGGGAGAGATTGCTGTTGATACTGCTGCTGATTTTGATGCAAATGCCCAACAGCAACAATCTCACCCACAACCTCCGCCGCATTCCTCAACTGTTCCAGATCCTCACTCATCGTAACCGACCTCCCATCCTCAGCATCCTCCAGTAACCTTTCCCTCTCAAACTTCTCCTCATCATCCAAATCTTCATCATCCGAGAAAGAATCACCACCAGCCATCCGAGCCAGTAACCTCGTAATGATATGTTTATGCGCTGCTCGTCTAAGTGCACGTCTACGACGTCGTCGCTCGTGACGGTCTGATCGCCGGCTGGGTGCGCAGACTCGTCGATGGAGGGCCCCGAGGAGGAAAGCGAAGAGGAAACCGATGGTGGTGAATTTGATTATTTGGAGTGCGCGTCCGACGTGGTGGTTTGGGCCGCGGTGTGGGCCTGGTGGTCCATGTGGTGGTGGGGGGCCGTGAGGGTAGAATGCTTCTGCGGGAGGGGGGCCTTCGTGGTCGTGGGG
>JAFJYG010000465.1:0-41996 GCA_017366145.1 Cadophora sp. M221
TCTCCAAACATATTTCGTTGTGCCTGCCACGAGTCAGTTTCGTCCCCAGAATCTCCCAACGATGTTTACCCACGACCTACAAGGTTTCCCCACGGTAGCGGGGTAGATTAGGGTCCGCCTCGGTACACGGCCACGGTGAGCTTTGCTGAGCCGGAGAACACACTCGGAACGGTTAGCACAGAAAGTCAAATGCAATTTATGTACGGGGTACGCAAGGAAGGACTTGTTCCCTTAACCCGAATTTTGGGACATCGTATTCGGCACTCCCCTGTCTACTTGCGGACCTGATTAGGTGCCAGTTGTCAGATTACTGTACTGTACAAGTCAAGGCAAGCGGCCGAGGCTCAGTAAATACAAATATTATTGAAGGGTATCGCGAAGCGCCCAACTCCTGTCCAAAAAAGTCCAACTCTGAAATATGTGCATTGTTACAGTTATGCATATGCCGCCCAGCCTATTGAAGTAAGCAAATGCGTCAGAGAAATTTGGTGCCGGAGGGGCCGTACCTGAAAAAAGCAACGCCAGATGCTTCTCGTCCGTGGCTTGATTAATGAGATCGTTCACCGTTGCAGTGACACTCAACGTCTTGGATAACTTCTTGTTCACTACCGTGAGGGCCCGATCAGCCTCTCCCGGCTCATTAACACTCTTCTTCTCATTGGCAATCCCAACATCTGGGGCTAGGGCAGCGCTTTGGCCCTCTTGGATCTTGGCCATACGGATCGGGTTTATTGACCAGCTGTAAAGAGGATCATATCGTAGCACCTCAAGAATCGCCATGATGGTAGAGCTTTCCTTGCGAAGGGTCTCGAGAGTGAATTCGCAACATCGGCGAAACACACCTTCGGTTTTCGTAATTCCCATGCCGTCAACAATGTCTCGACTGCAGCGGAAAGGAATTATCTCTGGTACGGCGAGAACACGTCCCATCTCAAACGCAACGCCCAAGTCGATGTGCACAACTTCTCCATTTCTTTGATCTAGCAGAATATTGTGGCCATGCCTATCGCCCAGACCAAGGATATGCCCAAGCATTGAGATAGCAGCCGTACTTCTTGTATATGCAAGCCTACTCAAAAACCATTCGTCAGGATTGGTGAACTTCTCTGTGAAGAAGTACCGCATGGCAGGATGGAATTTTTCTGTGACTTGACGATATGTCCTGATTCTGATCTCGGAGGATGACGTGTGTTGATCACCTATCAGCTTCCGGCAAGCACTCGGTTTCATATCTTTCGGGTGATATTTTTCGTGGGCCGGCATTAAGAAATCATGGAGAGGAATGGTATTGGCGACGAATTCTATCACCCCCGTATCGTTGGTGAGAGGTAGGACACCATATGTCCTGATACTCAGATTTCGCTGGCGGGTCGATTTGTTTCTTTGGAGAAGCTCGCTGACTTGCTCAAACACTTGCTCCATGATGGCATCCTGGCGAAGATCGTCATTGCCTCCTTTCACCTGTAGATTGTAAGCATAATTCAGATCCTGGTAACGGAGGAGGCCTTACGAGCTGCGTGAATTTAACCCCATTACTGGTGATTGCAGTGATAATCTTAGGTGCACTCACACCGGATGCGATTCTTACATTGGGGTCTAGGCGAACTACTGTCGGTAACTTTGTGTAGTCCCGAATCGGGGACAGCGGTACCTGCATTGTCGATGGAGGCAATGCCAATTTCACAAGTTTGTTGTTGAGATTGGTAGCAGCTACCGAATCTTTAATAGGGAATCGCCTGCCTGATCTATACTTCTGTTCGTTTGTCTCGCGAGCCAGTGCGCTATAAAGCCTGTTGCAGAGTTTCAACGCTGCCCATGTCTGGCCAACGACTTTGGATTGTTCGAGTTGCTTGGTGATTTTGCTCGCTGCAGCTCTTCTCGAGACCGAAGATTCATCTTGGTGGTTTATTTCACTCATCGCGCCAGTATATACTTGATACATCCCATGGAATGGATGGTCAGTACATATCCGTAGAACAAGACCAAACAAAAGTGTTTGGAATTGTTCCTTCGAATCCTGGAGCCGAGAGGTGAGTTGGTTCATGAGCGATGCGAATTTGCGGCTGGGAACTTGGCTCAAGTGCTTCGACACAGCTTCGTTGGCCAGCTGTTTCTCCGAGTGCTCCATCCATAAGGCCGAAAAACGGAGTGCATTGCTGTCGTGTTCATCGAAGGCAGCAAGGGCCAAAAGATAGTTTTCGAGGCATTGTCGGACGAACTCATCTCTGCTTGATTTGTGACGGCTTAGCTCTTTCCTATCGAGTTTCAGCCAGGCTTCGTTTCTGTTCAAATTGCGCCTAAGCCCATTCTTTTCCCCCGCAGTTGCACGATCGAGGAGCTTTTTCAGTTCCTCGACATCATTTTCCTTGTTCTTAGTGAGCTGCTCAAGTCTTTCGAGATCCTCAAGACTATCCGGATCTTGCAATTGCTGATCACAGAACTTCGCAAACTGATGAAAGACTTGCCCGGCCACATGGCCATCTGTTCGTCCCTTGAGTTCCCTTAAAGCTGGCCGAAGATACTCGCCGATGACTTCATCTGCCCCCTGGAGTCTAGCAACGGAAACACGGTATCCAGTCTTGGTCAACAAATCGGATCTCTCAACCACGATGGTTTGATTCTTCAGTGACTGCCCATCGTCAAGTGCCTGAAGCATTCGTATAGATGAGGCCATTTCACCTTGGTCCCAGAGAGCATTAGCAGCTTCTAACTGGATTGCCACTTCTGGATTTACCCCAACATCGTGGCATGGCTTGATTAGGTCCATCATGGATGTAGCCAAAGATAGGGATTCCTGTAGAGCACCGTGGGCACGGTTTATGGTCGAAGCTAATAGTGCCGTTTCGACCTCAACAATTCGAGTGTCGATGGGCTGAACTCCCATGATCTGCTGCAAGCGTGGCTCCTGATTCAGGGTGCTTAGTGTCGTCCCCCTACAGGACAGTATCTGACTGATGTCGTCGAAACTGGAAGATATTAGTTCAGCAACGCTACACGGTAATTTCAGTATCCATACCTTCCTGTCTTCATCCAAATGGAGCGATTTCGGAATCTTGATAGTATCTCTTCGAATTGCGGCGAACCTCGTGAAGCAAGAATTTCATCCAACTCTACCAACGAGGCTAAGGTTTGGAGGGAACTGTGAAGAGCACTCGCGCTGAGCTCTCCCTGTATTAAGTTCTTCATGGTGCATTCCAGTCCGTCATCCACAGCGGTCAACACTGCTGCTTCATTGACTGCCATATTAACGGCTTGGAAAGCTTTATATGTCGTCACGGGGTCGTTGGTTCCCGTGTTTGGGACAGGAATGTCCCATTGTTCTAGCTTCCGGGCTGTGCGGAACATCGACTCGAGGGCCGCCGGTGTCATGCCAGTGCTTTGCTGCGCTTGTAATAGGGAAGATGAAAGCCCACTCAGGTTGAGTACATCCAAGGCTTTAATTAGAGATTGGACATCTTGGGTGGAGTCGGGATTGCGCCGTCTAATATGGCTGTCGTATTGGGCACCCCTGAAAGCGAGGCTTTTCGGTCCGTCCTTCTCATAATCAAACCGTGCCAAAATGGCATTCAAGCTAGCATTCTGTTGAACACCATAGTACATGTCAGGATCGTCGATATTCTCAAATATATTGAGGAGGATCTCTGGAGGAATATTGCCGAACTCGTTATCCCTTACAGCCGAGGACCGCCTTGAGCTTTTGACAGGCAATGACCAGTGTTCTTCAGCGAACAAAATCGCCGTCTTAAACATGCCGCACCGAGTAGCAGCTGTAGCAGCTTTCAGAAAATCAATTGCAAGCCAATGTGATCGATCAGCCATGGATTTTTCGTTTGGTAACGGCTGTGTGCGGAGGTAGAGGATGGTATTCAGCAGCATTTTGAGATTGTTCTTCTTGATGCCTTCGGGACTGTCAAACCAGCGAACGAATGCTTGAGACAACTCCTCCTTCCGAGCACGCTGGTCTTGAAAGGGTGTGGAAATGGCCAAATGGACAATGAACGGAAATACACGATCCGCAAATCCCGAGACTCCCTGCAGGATCGGGACTAGAGCGTGAAGGATAGGCTCATTCGGAACAGATTTGGCAACAGCAGTAGACAGATCTCGCAACCAGTTGTCTTCGAGGATTGCTTCCGTTGCCATGACTTGAGGCAAAGACAATTTATCTTCAGTGCCCTGTGCAATGTCGGATGGAGGAATTTGATATGGTGCCCAGCTCGATGCTGTAAGAAGCGACTCTGGCAAGTGGTGCTGGTAATTAGCACCATCAGATGTTGACAGAATAACACGCAATGCAGTCTCGGCGAGACCAGCATTTTGAGGCGAGCTCGCCAGTGTCAATTCTCTGAGAAGACTGAGGATACAGGATCTTGATTCTCCATCGTCATCTGCAGTTATTGACAACTCTTTGATTTGAGACAGGGTAGATTCTTGTAGCAGTTCTTCATGCACCTGGCCCGACGCAGCGAAGGCTCTTCCTATAACTCGTGCAGCCCAGGAGAGATATGCTTGGCTTGAGGATCCTCGGCAAGATTTCCACACAACTGTGGCGTACTCCATTGAAAGAGAATCTTCTCCAAGAACATCTGTGCGGAAGGACTGCGGATTCCGAAAGTCGGAACTCAACAACGAGAGAGCAAGCTCCCTCGAAGGTCGCTCTAACAAAACTCCACCTCGCTGCTCATCTCTGAGAAGCTGGATCAGATATTCACTCTCAGCCGAATTCTTGTCCGCATTCCCAACTCCTTCTGACTTGAAAGCAGATCGAACCAACGTCTTAAAACTGGGCCGATACTGGCTTTTGAGTGCCGGAGATTCATACTCTTCTAGATATTGGTCAATCCAAGTATAGAAACTTTGTGCTTTCGACAAAGTGTTTTTGTGTTGGCTCTCCTGAGTAGTGCTGGCCTTCTGCGAGTCAAAAGTCGATCGCAAGGACCCGGATAGGGATAGGGCGACTCCAGCAACAAACATTGGCTTTTGGACCAGATCCTCGGCACCCGCACTCATCAAAAACTTGGTGATACCGATAGCATCTTCTGCACACTCTGGATCAGTGACAAACTGCCGCATGCTTTGGAGAAACATTTCCAATGGGTAACCTCGGATTGCGGTATTTCCAGCCAGTGAGATCAAAACTCGAAGTTTTCTCAGAACCGAACATGCGTATAGCGAGCCAAGTGCAGGATGCATTCCATTGAAGAGCTTTCTGGCAATTGAAACAACCAAAGCCGGGGTATACAGACCACGAATATCATGACCTGTTCGCCTGCATAGATGCTCTATCTCTGCGTACAAATACCGAGCTTTGAAGTGTGGTTGTTGAGGCGCGGGAAGTTCTGCTGACGACATGCTTAATCCTTTGATTTGGCGCATGGTGGTGCCGGCGTAGGTAAGTGCTTGCTCTTTCATGAAGTACTTGTCAACGCTCTGCTCACTACTCATGATGTTGAACAGAACAGCAACGATATCAGAAAAATGGAGGTGGAGACACTCCCGAAAGATTTCATCGCTTATCTGCTTTTTGATTCGCTTTTCGCCACTGATTCGAGTTTCACCTGCAACCAGAGGAGTAGCCAGGTCGTAGGGGACAGAATACGCCACAATCTTGGTAAAGCAGTTCCGAATGAGCTCGCCGTATTCAACGCCAAGTATCGTGGCTAATTCCTTCGCATGCTCGTCTTGTCCACGCATAATCATCAAGGCCGCGGCTTCTTCTTGCGCATCAACTACGAGATCTTTGAGGCACGAAAATCCAAAAATTCCAAAAGGAATGTCTTCGATCTTTTGGGTGCCCAGCCAGGTGAATAGTAGCTGCGGTGCAAATAGGGCGAATATGTCACGCGGCCCATCAACATGGAGCGATGCGGCAACTTCCTTCAAACACGCCGTCGCATGTTCAATGCAATTAGGCATTTTCCCGGGAGCTTCGAAAATGTAATAAATACATCGACGAAGTAAAGTTGACCACCGTGACGCAAGTATAGCAAGGACATGAAGGCGGAACGAGATACCTTCCAACCAGTCTGGATCCATTGGCAACTTCGTGAAGATATCCTCGAATACGTTGTCATGGTCTTTCAATATGAACAAGTCAAATATTTGTGGGACTTGGTTTCCAACGTAGAACTTGACCGTGATGGTTCCCTCTTGTAGAATACTGAAGAGGGTCGAGCGTGGGGAGGCTGTAGGCTTCTTCCACGAAATGCCGTATTCTGGATTGGCTCGCATGAGAAAGAGCAGCATCCGTGCTATGCCTTTTTGAACTTCTGGGGAGACGATGCGCTTTTGGAAAGCCTTGATAAACCAGCGGTACAACTGAGGAGCTGCTTCTGCCACACTACTGTCGTCACAGATGGACCACATAGGCCCAAGGCCCGTGAGAGCATCCAGGCAGGTTCCTAAAGCCACTTCGCATCGATCGTAGTCGTCGCTTTGCATAATCCCCCCAACTCGTTCCAAAATTCGATAGGCGCACTCCTCATCAAGCACCAGATCAGAGGCAAGAACTTGCTGAAGCAGCCATCGACTTGAGAGAAATTGCTGATCGTTGAGCATAACAAGATAGTCAATGAAAGAAACCGGCACAAAACCTACAAGGTCTGGAGTGGCATTCATCGTGGCAGTCAGCATCAAATGGCCAGTTACCATGAGATTGAACGAGCCAGGCCACATCTCCAAGGCAAGATCTTGTCTCGGCATATCTTCTCGCTGGCCAATTGCCCTTGCATGCGGCTCCCTGACGGCAAAATCATCGTCTTCGTCATCGACATCCATCAAATCGGCACCGTGACGCAAAGATGAATCCGCCGTGGCAATATGGCGCTGACTCAGGTTGTCTGCAAGGATGACGAAGAATTCCAACAGATGATGCGCGTTTTCTGAAAACTTGGAGAACTCGCTAGACCCTAAAGGGGCCAGATAAGGTTGGAGTGACTGGAGAATTGTCTCCGTATGAGATTGTGAGCCCTTGGAGCCCTTGGCATCCGTCTCTGCAAGAAAGCTCGTTACCTCCTTCGTCAACTCCCCTATATCTGTCTCGAGCCCATGAAGTTGAGGTAATGCCATGCCGGTGAAGTTAGTCATTAAAAGTAGAATGGTGATGCAGCTGTAGAGCACACTCCGGAACATATCAGTCGAGACCAACGAGGCCCGGTCAGCAACGTGTGATTTCCAATTCTGCAGAACATCGCGAGACTTAGGATGCAGCAGCTCAAGAACAAGCTTTCTGGTTGTTTGGAAGTGAACTGTGCTCAAGACGTAGACGATATCCCTGGCGTTCGAATACTTTGGGCAAGAAAGACAAACCAGGGTCATCGGATCAGTCACTCTATCGGCCAGTAGCAAAAGATATCGAACCACTTCCTGGGTGTTGATATGGTGCTGCCACGCTTGTGCCAGTGGCCCACAAGGCATCTTCGCGGTGGTTGGCAGACTCACCCGGGGTAAGCCAAGACAGGCCCGAATCAACATCATGACCTGCTGAGGTTGAACATGAATGGAGTAACGTGCAGCGAAATTTCCATCATCTGGCATAGGGTCAGTATGTGTAGGGCACCTTGAGATAGCCAACGTACCTGGATTCCATCTAGCAAACAACCATCGGATGACGTGTTGTGCTGTAGTGAGACTTGCACCTGGAACTTCTGCTACCCGGGCATGCAGCAGGTCAACCATTAAAAATATGCTGGAATCACAAAGTACAACTGGTCCATTGATATCAGCGGACGTGAGGATGGCACCCACATCTTCTCCAATCTCATGGTATCGAACTAAGCCTGCTGCAAGTATCGCATGGAGCTCCAGCGCAGCGGCACGAGATGTAGCAGAGAATGTCAGAGATCGAATGCCAAACTGCCAAAGTTGAGTCCACTCCGACGGGTTGATCTCAGCTGCCGATGATTGCGCTGTGCAACTATGAAGTGTTAGGCTTTGATGGAATCAAAATGAAACTGTGCTCACCTCGCGATTGCTAATAAAGCCCAAGAAGTAATATTTCCGCGCTTGTCTGCACCACAAATATGTAGTTGTGATAGCAACTTCGACAAGACTGAAGCTGAGAGCTGGGAATCCTGAAGAACAAAGGGCAATATCTGAAGGCCTGCTAGCCGCAGATTCTCATCCTTAGCTCTCGGAAGATCAAGCAATCGATCTGGAGCTTGTGTAAAACGTTGTCGTTTCGAGGGACGAGTATCTTCAAAATCATTTCCATTGGTTTCAACTGCCACCTGTTGCTGACCTAAAGTGACAAGACGCTCGATGATCCCGATGCTCCGAAGAATCGCCCAGTTGCGTTCTGCCTTTACATTGTGAGGGCGAAGTTGGAAGGCATACAGGCAAAAAGGTGTTTCGCCAGGACGTCTCTTGCCAAAGTCTGTCATATCCAAGTCACCAAGCTGTAACTGGTCACGATCCGAACGTCGGGCGTAATCTGCTTTGAAAGCCTCTAAAAGTTCCTCCAATTTGGACAGAAGCTCTAGGGCATCACCATCCATGATGATACGCTCCAGGTGGAGGTGCACGTAGAACACGAAGATCAGCATCTCATCCCGTACCGAGTTCAACATCTCGTCCTTGGCTAAAGCTTTGCCCTGCCAGAATCGGCATATCACAGGGAGGACTTCTTGAGCAGCAGACTGGCAGAAGGTGGTCTGGTCAGTGCGAGCAAATCTCAAGATGATATTGAGATTTGAAAAGGCTACTTGTTGCAATTGACTTGCACTGGATCCCAACATCCTCAGGAATCTGATAGTACTGTCGCCAACCGCAGAATATCTTGCGTTCAGGGGAACATTAGGAGCCCCAAGAAGTGAGTGCAATATCTGAAAGAGATCGTCGGCATTCGATCTGCTCAGTGACCCTTCTTGACTGTGGCCGTTTTTGGTCGCGGAGCTAGATGGATGATTCGCCCCAAGACCCGAATGACTCCGGGATGACAGAGGTCCTCCTTCTTGATCATCTAGGTATGAGTTGATTCCAAGAAGGCAAAAGTCAACAGCCTGTATCCACACCTCACTTTTCAAATGCTCAACGTTAGCGTAGTGGTCAAAGAGTGCTGCCAGGGCTTTGAGATAGTGTTGGGACAGAGGTTCGTAGTATCCACCACCCGGTCTTGGGAGTGTTTGCGTGATGTGTTCCAAAACAGCTTCGACTGTTGCTGGTGTCAACTTCGATGACCCAGCCATTATCACAGTTCGCACAACATCGCCGCATGTATCCAGCCGGGACTCGGCCGTTCCCCTTGTATTTTTCTTTGCGGCAATGAAGACTTGTATTTCTAGTACGGCCATTTCGAAGACAACTTCGTATATCTTGTGATAGGATTTGTCGGTAAGAACATCACTAAGAGGGAGTGTTAGCGGTTGGAGGGAGTAATGAGGGAGAAGCTTACACATTTGCCTTGTGTCTTCTATCGAAGAAGGCTTTCAGATCTAAACAATATTTAGAATAGTCATGGAGGGTCGGTCGATGATAACATGCCTCTCATTCCATCGCTCCGGGACCTCTGGGTATGTCCATGACATGCCTCTGCCAAATCTTAGTGCCCGCTGGGTATTCCTCATGGAAAGAGAGAAGGGCTACCTAGGGTACGATCAAGGCGGATATCGCCATCGCCATAGGATTCGCCCATATTGTATGAGCTTCCCAACCAATTCTCATCGCAAGACCAATCCTACTCGGCGAAGTATAGATGCGAGTATGGGAAGCTCTGCCAAGCTGTATTTAGTCGCGAGGAGAGGCAGATTCGCAGGGGAATGTTCGAAGAAGCTTCAAGATCTTTGACGGTTTCGCTCTTGATTCTAAGGTATCGAGTCGAAAGGTTGAGGTGTGGGAAAGAAAGTTACCTTCTTCTGGAATGCTGATACTGGGGAGTGGAAGCAAGGCTGCAGATGTTCGGGAGTAGGAGAGATGGGTAAGGCTATGACCGCCAAGATTAGATGGTGTTGGCAGATATCTGAATAATATACTGTCACAGTGTTGGGTCTACTACGGTGTCTTGCGGTGTGTGGTGCGGTGTTGAGACTGATGGACTTCTGGAGCTGAAGCTGTTGCTCTCGTCTGATGTTGACGTTGGCTGGCTGTTGGTGCTTCCGCTTCCCCACAAAGACGAAGACGCGGTGCTGCCCCTTCGGAGCTTGGGGCGACGCGAGCCTGAGCCAGCCTCCAGCTTCAAAATTCAAATCCCAGTCAACAAAGCTTGGCGCCCAAAACATCACCATCGAGCTATCGCGACATCCTCATTTCTCCTCCCCCTCCCCTCCCCTCCCCTCCCCTCTTCTCCTCCAGAATTACACCAGCGACTGCCAGAACACGAAATCCGGTCCAGAATATACATGCCTACTCTCTAGGCTCGCTGCCTTTCTACGCTGAAGTCGCCGCCCTCACACCTTTGCCTGTTCCCTCTGGCGCATCGAATTGAACAATGGCAGACCTCAATAGCTTGGAAAGCCTCCAGGCCCTGTATGCGGATCTGCTAGCTCTTTCGGAATCAAGGCTGTCGAGTATCGAGCGTTTGGGGGCACAGCTTGATGCGCACATAAGGGACTTCAAGAACCTCTTGGACAAGAAGCCGCGCAGTGACCAGAGTCGCCAAAGTCTGGCTACTGGTATGATCTCTCGTAGCACACTTCTGGCAGGCAGGATGACTGATTTATTACAGGAAAGCTTGACGTAGCCGGCGACCAGTATACAATCAACGAAGATTTTCAGCAGGGCGCATTACAAGTAGCCAACGAATTGAACCTCGACGAGCTTGACGCTGCCCGAATCTTCTTGGAGGTCCAGGATGAAACAGACACTTCTGGACGATCCGCTCTCACGAATTCCATAATTCGATTTCACCAGCGACGAAAGACCGTTCTTGACTGTCTGCTGTTGATTTTACGGCAATCCGCCGACGAAGATCAGGATGAGGCTCTACGAGAGGATATGCAGGCAGTTGTGGCCCGAATCGTTCAGCCAGAAAATGGATCGGCAAGATATACTCAGAGATGTCTTTCTAGTATGGATGACATCAAGTCGGGACTTCAAGGGCTTGCGGACAGTCTGAATCGTGCATCTCTCCTAGGCCAGGCCCAACAAGTGGAGGCGGTAGAGACCATTGAATATCAGCGCGTCAGTCTCATCAAACAGCATGAATCAATTGGTGTTATCATATTGTACTTGGTCAAGGAAAACCATTCTGTTCAAGCGGACCTTGATCGAGTCTTGGGCACACTGAAAAGGGCCGACAAATACGATAGCCTACTCTGTAAGGGAGTTTTGTTATTACTTGATCTTTATGGTTCTACGATACCGTGAATCAGAAGTGCTAATAATTTGATAGTACACTATTTCCCTGCTCTTTCGGCATTCATCGCACGCTTCGGCGGTTCGGAACCAGGTAGAGATCTTGCAGATGCAAGAGCACTGAACGACAAAATGTCTGCCCGTGTCGATGACAACAATACTTGGGTTTTGACATATGTACACGCCACAGTTAAAGCATTGTGGCTTGCCGAGTACAGTGGCTGGTATGTGGAGCATTCTGACGGGAGCATACCTGACAGGCAGCTCGCAGATGGTAAGCAGTTACTGCCTTACTTTCCCCTTACGGCCATTGGGTGCTAACAAACCTATACAGAGGCGAGCCAAAGATCGATACAATTCTCAGAAGTCTTGAAAGATGGCGCATTCGACTTCATACTTTCTGTTTCTGCAGACGTTAAGCCTGCTGAGTGGCAAGATCCAGCTCGTCATGGACTCCGCCAATGGTTGCAACGGAAAGTTCCAGTGATATTAAGCGACACGGTTCCCTTCTCGCCGGACTTCCAAAAAGTTCAGATGGAGCAGCTAGAGGGATTCATTGAGGCTTTCATCACAAACCTTCCTGACGTATTGCGAAAGCTCCGGACTGAGGAAGACGAGCAACGGCAGTCGAGCAAGGAGCATGAACATGATCTTGATCTTGAAAAGTTCATTGTGATTATATCGTACGTCTTTGAGGGACGCCCAAAAGCTGCGTATGATGGATTTTGGGACGTTCCGGATGGAGCGCTCTTGGGATTTGTTCATTGGGCTTCGAAGCGAGCATCAACACCTCTGGTTAGTGCTTTCTGCGAGATGCTCCAGGCTATCTCAGAAGACGAAGACTGTGCAACGGCTGCGCATCAGTTCTTGCTGGACGAAGGAGCACAATCCTCTGGCAAAATGAGGCGGACGGCTTCTTTGACCTGGAATCAGATATTCAAAGAGCTGACCTTCTTCTCGTCCAAAATTCGCGACCGGCCAGCATTACCGCAACCTCAAAGCTTTCGGCCGGGGAAACCTCACAGTGATCTAGCAGAAGCGGAACCAGAATCAGCAATGATGTTGGAATCCTATCTGCGATTGATTACGCGACTATGTTCAGAAAGTGAGGCTGCCAGGAATTTTTTAGCTCAGCATTCTACCTTTCACATCACCGACCTGCTGTTTCAACTTGCTAGTAGCGCCATCCAACCTCGCCTGAGAGCCTGTGCCTTTACGACACTGCAGTCGTTGCTCAGTAATAAGACAAGAGAGGCTGGCGAATTTCTCTGGGCTTCTCTTGATGTTTGGATTTCGGGTGGGTATTCTTCCGGAGCTACCGCCCCCAAAGCGAGCACGTCCGTAACAACCTCCGCTGCCTCAATGGCAGCTATACTCAAAGGTCTAGCATCGGGATTCGAGGAACCAAATGCTTTTGTACGACTTCTTCATTCTCTCGTACTTCCTTACAAGGATGAGGCAGGACTTCACGATGGGTTGTCATTCCCAGAAAGCCTCGGCGTCTCATTTCGCCACCCTGGTATTGACCCATATGTGGACTTTGCACTGGGCCAAATTTTCGCCACCCAACCTCTAGAGCTCAATGAGATGGTTCAGGTTAGATTATTGCAATTAACGTGCCTAGACTTCATTGCGACATGCTTAGACACGTTCAATGAAGATCTAGTCATCTTCGCAAGTCAAACCAATATTTCGGTCGATGCAGCTATTCAAGCTTCCAACCTACAGAACTATGTTCTCCTGCATCCCTTCTCAAGAGTGATGGAATGGATGTTCAATGAAAAGGTCATGGCTGCTATCTTTGCAGCTGTTCATCAAGACCCAGCAGATGTCGCCTGTGCCGCTCCGGATTCGCCATTGGTGCTATGCCTACTGCGAGGCATCCACGTAATCACGACAATTCTAAATCTGCAACCTACGTACCTGGACATCATACTACCCCTGATGAAATCACAGCCAAACTATCGTCGTGCCCCCGTTGCCAATACTGCTTTCAGCTGTTTTGAAGATGGCATCCTCAATCATCTCACTATTTTTCCCGATCTGGGACGATATTGTGGTACAGGCCACGCAGAACTCGTGATAGCGTCTTTGAAACTCCTCGAAAAGTTATCAGCGTCACCTAAGCTTTCATTTCCTCCAATTGCGGGCTTCGGCAGGAGATCCGATCGAAACAGGGCTCTCGCTGCGCTTGATGACGATGCTGAAACAATATCAAATATCCTTCTCCTAGAAATGGAAGCAGATATCGACATCAACCAAGGACCCGAGTCATCTGCTTATATCATTCAGATTCATATTCTCGACTTTCTGAATTCTTGCTTGAGGGCTGCACCGGGCCAACCAAGTATTGCTCACTTGCTACTTGGATTTCAATGCGGTCCAGGAGGACTTAATATCGAAGCAGACGGTCCATTCAACCGAAGCGTCTCTCTTTTCCATACGATTTTGAACCTTGTTCTCCAGTCTCCTATTGGAGATGATTCCGGTCCTGCATCGTGGTTAGTCGCCCTACATCTCAAAGGTATGCAGATTCTCAAAGAGCTGTGGAGTTCCCCAGTCTCGGCGAAAATCGTGATGTCGGAAATGAGGGCAAATGACGCTTGCTTTGTGATGTTTGTGAGAGAAGGAGTCATTGAACCAAACCTTACTTGGGATGGATTGCTCCTTTCCGATCCAGAATTTTCCTCCACATCATCGGCGACATGTTTCTCCAACTATCTCTTCCGCCGCGCCCTCATACTGCAATATCTATCCTCAGAACTCCGCCAAATTGTGCGGAGTCACGCCCCTTCTCTCAGAGAGCGGATCTTCGAAACTCTCATGGGATCCACGACGGTTGATGATGGCCAGAAGGTTGATCACGCTACCATTTTCGATCTGTTTGATTTCATGGATCCCGATTTCGGTCGCAACCCCAACCCCCCGCAACTTTCATGGTTCAGCGATGCCGACCTGTTTGCTTGTTTGGATGATACAACGGATATTTCTTCGCCGTTTGATATCAGTAAACTCGATGAACTTCTGGGGCTGAGACGAGCCGAGCTTACCAATACTGGGAGACTTCAAAATCCACAGGATGCTAGTGCGGTAAATGTTCAGGCCCATGGTCTCCTTCAGTTTTATGCACAGGACAATGAGATCAAAAGCATAGGTGCCGCCAGATTGACAGTGCTCAGAGCTTGGGTCCAGCTAACACTAGTCATGGTTGAGAGTGGTGAATTCGATGGCACTGCCAGAACGTCTTTCGTCCTACGAGCTCTGCAAACAATAATGCCGAGATTAGAAGGCGACCTTGACGACGTTGATGAAGCCGTGAAACTCGCCAGCCTTGCGAAATCACTCATTTTCAGTCTTGATTTCACATCCGATTCGTTCAAGACAGGTGACATGGGCAATCTAGTCAGCGACCGACTCTTTCACCTATTCCAGGTATCTTTAAGAGCAATCAGCACTCTTGGATCGAAAGTTGCATTGAAGGAATACTACTACAATATCTGCTTCCGATATCTAGCAGGTATGTCAGATGTAAATGGCATCTCTGGGATTCACAAGCGGCATAGCATTCAAACCATCAAGTCGGCAGGGGAGCGGTTCATCGATTTTGTTTGTGATGATGCACATGGCGGCGAGGCTACCTGCCGTATCTCGGCTCTTCTCGTTCTCGTATCGTTGGTCAAACTCGGGGAAAGCGAGAATTCCAAGTACATTATCGAATCCCTGACACGTCTAAATTTCATTAGCATTCTTGTTGAATCCATTCAAGACATCACAACGGATTTGCGAGATACTGCGGTTCAAGGTATGGCTTCTAGCTCTGATTGAGTTTACTTGTATTGACTTTTGACAGATGTCGGCATGTTCCTCTCATATTGCCATGCTAGACTCGCGCTCCTGTTGAGCATATCGCAAACACGATTTGGTGCCGCAGCTGTTCTCAACGCTGGGTTGTTCCATGCAGTCAAGGCTTCCACTTTATTCACAATCGATCCTGATCTTGGCGTTGGTATGTACATTGTCGAGAACCTCCACCAGCATTCACTAACATATTTAGATATCGAGGGCTCGGATGCCGTTGACAAGCATTACAGCCTGTTAGCCGCAGTGATGCGCATACTATGTGCGGCTGTATTGAGTCGAGGTTCTCAGAATCAACAAACCATCGACCAGGGGCGCAAGTTTCTGGCGGAAAACAGATTGGCTGTCCTTTCTGTCCTCAAAAAGTCGGCGGGCCTGGGCAGTATTGCTGGCTCCTCAGATGAGAGTATCGACGAACTCGCGGCATCCTACATGCTGCTCATATCAGTGACCGGTTTTCTCGATGTAAGATCTCTATCCCCAGCAACCCAATTTCCCAGATGCTAATATTACACAGTTCGAGGATCAGACTAGCCACAAGAAGCAGCCAACGAATGGCTTCACGGTGTTTACTTGAAAGCTCTCGCACCTTAGGATATACTGTACCATAGATAGATAGATGGGGATACCATTTTGGTGTCTCATGTGGCTTTCCAAAAGTTACCATGGGGATAGCAAAAAGGGAGATGAAAATGAACATGAAGTGCAATCAAAGTCTAGCGAGTTGAATCTGACGAAGCCAATTGCGGCCCCAAGCTCCTCAACACAACATGCCACCCAACACCGATGCTTCACCAAACATCTGACAGAGTGTCACTAGGTAGGTATAACCCAGCCTCTAGGTACTTGTTATACCTAGGTATACTGTTAGACAGGTATTAATTAATTGCTATATCTCATCACGTGCTGCTCTCTGGAACCCCTGATCGGCGATAAGCTCTCCATATCGCCATTCCCAATCAACCAACCCGTCAAGTTCGCGTCATCCTTGTCCATGTCCATCCACCATTTCAACCACCACCACCATTTAGTTCTCCACCGCTCGCCTTATTTCCTCCTCCCAGCCCCAAGTTACGATTCACGAAAACTCCGAGCACCAATCGTGAAGCTGTTCCGTGCAACAATTCTGTGCAGCCTTTGAAGACGACGCTCTGCAACACCAGCCAGCTGCAGATTCCCGGCCCCGTCCCTCCTCACCCGAGTCAAACCCAACTCCCACAGCCAGCAAGCTCTCACAAACGACAGCCAGCCAACGCCTTCATGTCCGGTGAAGGTTCATAACGTCCATGCCTTCCCCCAAGGAGCTATCTGTTGAAAACATCTCTAGTGCTGCCCAACAGTCCAAGAGAAAGTACTCAGACCAGCCCAAATCATCTGCAACCTCTCGAACAGCAGCCACCTCCGATTACCAGCCCGAACGCGCCAACGTGCAGTCCACTCTTCCTTTCTCCAAACGACTGAAAACCTCACATACCGCCGGGAACCAGGGTCTGTCCGCGGATATGAGCAAGAGTGCAGGACTAGGGTTTGGACCTCAGAAGGTCATAGACTTGACGGGAAATAAACCGGCGCTGCAGATGCATTCGAACTTCCAGCCAAATACCGGCGCAAAGAAGCTTGTGGTCAAGAACCTAAGTACCGCCTCGCGGACGAACCAAACAGAGGCATACCATACACGAATATGGGATGAACTTGATGCGGCCCTCACGTCGGTTTTCAATGGCCAAACCACCAATGTGGCTCTCGAAAGTCTGTACCGAGGCGTGGAATTCATCTGCCGGCGGAATAAGGCAGACGACTTGTTCGAGCATTTCAGGTCTCGGTGCAAGGTGTATCTGGAGAAGGAGATGCTCCCTCAACTCGAGAGCGAAATAGGCACAAGCAGCGTGGATGCGCTGAGGACGATATACAAATTCTGGTCGAAATGGAATGAGCAATCAGTAAGCTTGTCTACAGGATTTCTTGCAAGACCTGTAACTAACGATACTCTGTCAGACACTCCTGAGGGCTATATTCAGCTACCTCGATCGTTCGTATTTACTCAATTCTAAGGACTTACCGCAGCTGCAAGACCTCAGTATCCAACAATTTCGGCACACAGCATTCACAAAGGCCAAAGCAAAGGACGGACGTCGGTTGGGCGAGAAGGCAGTCTCGGGAATGTGCGATCTAGTCAAAAGTGACCGAGAAAGGGAGACCGAGCTGTTTGATGGCGATCTTCTGAAGAACTCGATTCTCATGCTTCACATTTTCGGCATATACTCCAAATCCTTCGAGCCGGAAATACTGAAGCGGAGCAGCACCTATTTCGAAGACTTTGCGGAAGAACGGGCCACATCCAGCATGAAAGATTACATCTCTTCTTGTGATAATTTGTTGAACCGAGAGGCTACTCGATGCGATGCTTACAATTTCGATAGTACGACGAAACGAAGTCTACACGACGCTGCTCACCATATACTTATTGAAAGCCGCTCCAAGATTCTCCTTGACCAAGTGGGACTTGCAACTCTCATCGAGACTAATGCTATGCCCTCACTGAAGATGCTGTACAATCGATTGAGCCTTTCGAAAATTCAAGGAGACTTGAAACTGCCATTCGAGGCCTATATCAAAACAGTTGGATCCGCCATCGTCACTGATTTGGAGAAGATTGACCAGATGGTTGTCCGTCTTCTCGAGTTGAAGCGTTCTCTGGACATCATTATTCGTGACGCGTTCGAGAAAGATGAATCATTTACTTTTGCACTACGGGAAGCATTTGGCAACTTCATCAATGATAGAAAGAACACTGCAGTGTCCGGCAACTCGAAGACTGGTGAGATGATTGCCAAGTACATGGATCAGTTGCTTCGTGGAGGGTTGAAGGCTGTACCGCGTTCTCTGACATCAGATGCCAAGGACAGGGATGCTGCAGAGAAGCAGGGCGTAGCAAGCACAGGTGATGAAGATGCGGAACTAGACCGACAGTTAGAACAGGCCTTGGAGCTCTTCCGCTTCATTGAAGGAAAGGATGTGTTCGAGGCCTTCTACAAGAAGGACTTGGCACGTCGACTGTTGATGTCTCGCAGCGCCAGTCAAGATGCCGAACGAAATATGCTTGCCAAGCTGAAGATCGAGTGTGGATCCAGTTTCACTCACAATCTAGAGCAAATGTTCAAGGACCAGGACATTGCCCGAGACGAGATGGCTACGTACAAGGAAGCGGAAATCAAAAGCAGCAAGTCTATCGACCTTCAAGTCACAGTGCTATCAGCCGCGTCCTGGCCAAGCTATCCTGATATCGCAGTCAACCTCCCGGCGGAGGTAACAAAACACATCGAGAAATACGACCGTCACTACGTAAACAAGCACAGTGGTCGACGACTGATATGGAAGCCAGCCTTGGCTCACAGTGTACTAAAAGCCCACTTCAAAAAAGGCTCCAAGGAACTCCTAGTTTCTGCCTTCCAAGCAGTTGTCCTTCTTCTCTTCAATGGTTTGGAGACCGGAGGAGGAGACCAGAATCTCTCATACCAGGACATTCAAGCAGCCACCGGTCTAATTGACCCGGAGCTCAAACGAACCCTTCAATCTCTCGCCTGTGGCAAATTCCGCATCCTCACCAAACACCCCAAAGGCCGCGAGGTCAATGCCACAGATACCTTCACCGTCAACGCGAGCTTCGGAGACCCGAAGTACAGGATCAAGATCAACCAAATCCAGTTGAAGGAGACTCCAGAGGAGAACAAGGATACGCATGAGAGAGTGCAGAAGGATAGACAATACGAGACTCAAGCGGCGATCGTACGTGTGATGAAGAGTCGAAAATCTCTATCTCATCCCCAGCTTGTTGCGGAGGTTATCGAGCAGACGAAGAAGAGAGGTGCGGTGGAAGTGACGGAGATCAAGGAGCAGATTGATAGTAAGTCCCATTTTCGCCTTCCACAGGAGAGTTGTGCTAACTTGACATAGAATTACTGGATAAGGACTACCTGGAGCGGGATGATGAGAGTAACATGTATGTGTATGTCGCATAGACAGACCGGGATAGATGAGTTGGACTGGAAGGATTAGATGTATGTATCACTGCATTCACGTGCCAGGCATGATGGATAGGGTTTTTAATGATGATGAAGTCTGCATTGATTGGTAGTGCGCAATGTTCATCTGGTATTCAGGTATTTAGAGACCTTGACTAAAACAATTGATTCTCCTCACTATTCTCAATTTGCTTTATGGTAGGTAATCTTACTTGTGTCGTTTCCTCGCCTGTCGTCCCATCCGTATTAAAGGTCTAAATCAACTTTCAAAGCATCTATCTCATTGTCGAAAATACGAAAAGCGATATGGACTTACAGTCAAGTGGCACCACATTGGTAAGCCATTCCATTAAATTGATCGGCAATTACCTCTCGGATTGGACGATATTAGTAGACCTTAAAAAATCCTCTCAACCTCTTGTCCCTGCCTTGTAATTCTGTTCGCTGATAGCGCTGGGTGCACTCGCAGTGCTCGGTTGGGTTTGCCGTAGCATAGCCTAAAATGCAGAACTCTAGCCATGTGATTTTTCTCTACTTTGAATCATGGTTTCTGTTGTTCAGTACTCCCTGAATTCTGAAAGACGATGTAAGATCTTGTCTTGGGTCCCAGGACCTGTACTCACTGCTTCAAACTATACCTTGCTTGGCTTCTCGTGATAGACTTCCAACCACTTGAAGATTTAAGATGTGATAAATTCAAGAGCAGTCTTTTTTTGCAACTTGAAGGGACCTCAAGACGGCCACAGCATGTGAACTTATGTTAATACCCACCGTCATGCGATCATGCCATTCAAACCTGTTAGTAGAAACCTTTCTTCCTTCCTCCCATATCGCTTTGAAATATTTGAAACCTTTTCAAAAAAGTTTTTGGAGTATATAGAGCAGTGTGCCAAATGAATATCAAAATACTGTGTCCTGCAATATCCCTCCTAATCAAAATAGTTTTGAAGGCTGTGCTCTCTCTTCTAAGGCAGCCTCAAATCAACTTCATCCTCCCCCTATGCTTCCCGCGTCTTAACTTGTTTATCTTTGTGAACTTACCTGGGACAAAACTGTAAGTCATTTCATCCCCTGATATCATTGCACATCAATGGACTTCAGTTTCATGCATTCAGTTCTCCCAACCTCTAACACTCGAAGTCCCCTCCTTTCTCCTTACCTATCACCGCTCCTCAAATCTCTAATCCCGTCATCTACCCAAATACCCACATTCCACTCACCCAATCTGCAAATCCAGTCCCAGAAGTCCTGTCCAGAATCCCTGTTCCAATTTTCAAGACTAGCAGCCTCCAGACCTTTCTCCAACTAAAAACAGAAAATCAACCTCGGGCTTCGCAATCCCATTCACGTCCTCGCCTAGTGTAGGACAACGGCTAGACACGAGGCCTGTATAACCATCTGGTTACGCAGATCACCTTTAAGGTCTTCCAAATAAAACTTTTATCATCCCATCAGAGTCCTTCAGCATAGTACATTCAGGGTCAGTAATACAGTCAATCAGCGAACCACGGGGTCCCAACTACGGAAATGGGAAAACAACCACGTGAGTATATTTTCTCGTCTCTTCTCTCTGGACTCCTGGGATTGGATTTGAAAAAAATTTCAAAAAAAATAGGCCTTTTTTGGAGCCGTGAAGTTTGATTTCAGAGGGGGTTGTAAGCGGGGCCATATTGGAGAAAGGATTGTTTATTCTTTGCGTATCTGCGATTCACCCTCAAGTCTGAAGACGAGATGAGAATACATATCAAGCAAGCCATCATATCCCGATTCATAATTACTCTACCTCCAAGAACCCTTCTGTTTTGGTCATGTCCAAATCATAGAGTGCAATACCTAGCGAAGTTGTGGCTGGCTGGTGTTGCCAAAATAATAATGAAAAGAGACAAGAACGACATCCTGCCCCTTCTTCAAAATTTAAAAGGTAGAAAACAAGAGCGCCTCAGCGTAAGCGGGCAGCTCCAATACTTCTCCATTATCATTCGCTCACTCTTTAAAGCCAGTCTCCACTTCAGGTTTTTTTCAGCTCTCAATACATCAAAAGGAAAAAAGCCTAAAAAAAAAAGTTGTTTTTGCTCTTGATGTTTCTTCTGCGTCTACACTAGGAAATTGGGATATACTTACTTCTGATAAATGGGCAAATTATTTCCCAACACGCGAATTCTATGGCTGTAGCAGGATAGAAGTCGGGTGGTTGTTGGAAGCTAGTAAGATGGACATTGTTAGTACAAGACAGGACGATACTTCGTACGTTTGTAGCACGAGCCGTGAAAGAGTTCTTGTAAAGGGGTTCTTGTTTGGGCTCCACTTCGTGCGTTTCTCTCACGACTCATGCTAGAAACGTATTATGGCGGCGGCGGCAGAGGCGATGGTGGTCGTGATGGCGGTGATGGTGTTCCTTACATTGAGTGTTAGTGACAAATCTTTCCAAGTACACGAGCAGACCGAATGCATGGCCGCAGAACCACACCAGAGAGCATTTTGGATGGGGGAATTCTGCTTATTTGCTGCCATTAACACGCTTGTAGGTCCACATTTCCCTGCTCCCGAGAGCGGAAACCACCCGGGCCGTTCTACTTGTCTAAGCCTATAGGATCATACCATTAGGTTTGGATGGGAGCTCCTGTAGTCTGCTGGTTCCCTTGGGTGAGTAAGCTCTGTCCAGGAGAGACTTATCCTGTCTGTAGCTGCAGTGCACTTGTATATCTGTGGAGCTGGAGGATCAAATAGCCTCCTTAGGTGCAGGGGGTTCATCATTATATAGAAGTGGTACTGGTATTAGGAAACATCCAGACCCAGATTCATAGTCAAAAGAATAGAGCAATTACACTAAGCCAGAGCAAGAGACAAGTATCCTGTGTCTTAAAAGACTCTTGGTCGATGGCATTTTGCATGTGGTAGCACATAATTCACCGAAACGCTCTCCCACAGCGCCTGTAACAGCTCTCCCGGTCGCAATAATGCATACCAGACAGCGGTACTGGCTAGAGCAACACCACTTCACTCTACCTACCTGCCTGCCAGGTCTTGATTATTATTTATGGATATGAATTGCTCCCAATCTGCGCTGGTACAAAGGTTTGCCACTGTTTCTTGTGCGCATCCCATGTCCAAACTTCCAAGCAGATCTTATTTTACAGCACTCCTCACAGGCCAAACGCCCCAGAGCAACTCATAAACTGCCTTTGTCCGGCACAGCATTGCTTTCTATTTCTTGTGCCAGACGAAAGACCTTGTATGATCTGCCATGTATCCAACCAAAGGACCCAGCCCAGTAGAAGGAAGTACTGAGCCCATTCCGCAGCCACTGTTCTGGAATCTCCAAGACCCCCTCGCCAACCCCATATTTGATTTATCTCCACCTCAGCGCTTCCATTTCCTCGTTTTATATCTTCCTTTTGTGTTTCAGCGTGCGCCGTAGTCTTCTTTGTAGTTGTTTGGTCCATCCTACAGCCGTTCTGGTAGAATCTGCGGAATGGAAGCTTGACTCTTTCAGCTGGACCACGGGCGGAACTATATCATTCAAGCAGCAGAAGAATCTGCCAACAGCTTCACAGCTATTGCATTACTTCCATCATATCCTCTATTCTCCATTATCATGTTCAGCTCTTTGCTCGCAACCCTGCCTTTGCTAGAGCGCTGATCCAACCTGCCCGCAACTGTCGTCGTTCTGTCTAATTTCTCACAACCCCATGTGCGTTCTTCCTTCCGCTATTATCTTGTTATATATCTATCGCCTTATCTATTGGGTGCTGGCTTGTCAGCAGTTCGTGGTCTTCGGGACATTGCGGTGGCTGTTCGGAAGAGGTAGAGTCGAATGGGGAAGGAGGGAATATTTTCTCGTGTGTGGAATGAGCAATCTGTCAGCTTGCAGCCTCAATCTGCTTAGTCGATGTGTTAGAGGGGCAAACCAGAGGTTGGAATAATACTGGCCCAGCTGCTGGTCTACTCTGCTTCAAGAAGCTGCTTCTCTGCGCCGATAAAGTGCTTGGAAAGTGTGGTCCTGGCTTCTGCGAACCGCGCAATTGCAGATGAAACAAAGCATTATCAACTCCTGCAGGATTACCTCACCTCTGGAGTGGATGAAATGTAGACTCTGGATCTGATTAGTTGTTGAGTGGTGGCTGTTGTTGTAGTTGTGTTCGTCGCGAGTAGGTCAAAGGACTTGCCTGCAAAATTCACACCCCATCAATGCTCGGTCCAGGACGGCGCTAGCCAGCATAATAAAACCTCGAATCAAAGCCTGAACAGAACAACTTCCAACCCAATTAATTTTTTCACCAGAATTACTACCCATCTGCCTCTAAGCTGCGTGTTTACAATTGCACAATGTCCATCACCTGACCATTACAAAAGTGGCCGGAAGCGACGAAACTGCATCCTTCGCCTCGAGAGCCAATCACATTCGAGAATCAAAAATCAGGCTCTGGAAAGACAACAACAAACCTGCATTGGGATCCTGGTACCACCCCCCGGCTAAATCCAACAGCGCAGATCTACCCGAAATCTCAGTTTCCTATCGCACCTGAGAGAAATACATCTCTATAAAGATCTAAGAAGATAGAGAGAAACTAGAGTTGCTGGCCTAGTGTCGAAGGTGACCACCTCACAATCTACCTATGTACGCCAAAGGATGAGAGGAATGCGAAGGGCATTTTAGCGCAGGCCCTGGTTATGAGCAAAAAAGCGAAACGGGGAATTCCTGCAGTATTGTGTCTCAATTTAATTGTCTGATTCCGCAAGCAACCTTCCAGGACTATTTCTTGTTATGATAGGGGAATCGTTGGTATGGAAATTGTGACTTGGGCAAAGCGGGATTCACTGCCTTCACAGAGGAGCCACCTATTTATTTTGTCGTTGTTTGGCTAATAGAACGTTGGTTTGCTTAGGAATCTGTCAATCAGCCCTTTGTTAACAAAGAAATCATCTTCACTTCACGTCGTAGCTGCTTAAGATTGCTCATAGAAATCACATCAAGGGGGCTAGGCGTTTCAAAAATTTAATTTAATTTGTCCTGCTTTGTAGTTTCATTCGTTGACACCAAAAGCACAAGTTGTGGCTTGAAATATCCTCAAGAGCCGAGCTTCAGTGATCTTTCACTGCAGCTTTCGTATCTTTGTGGCACCAAACAGGACAGTTGAAGTCGCAAAAGAACAGCACAAGATTGCAAGTCATGCAGAAATTCCGGAACCGTATGCAACAACCTCCATGTCCTTCCTCCAGACTGGCAGATACACGAAATCCTCAACAATCCCCCGCACTCGTAAAGCATAAAGCCTTCTAGCGGCGTTTGGCCAAAACCGTTATCTTTCTAACTCGCGGGCCGTCGTTGGAGGCCTCCTTTGCAGCAGGTTTCTTCTCGGCAGCTTTCTTCTTCGCGGTAGCTTTTCTTTCAGCGGCTTTCTTGTCAGCTGCCTTCTTATTATTGGCCTGTCTATGGATTGCCTTCATGTGATGTGAAATCGACTCCGCATCTTCTTCGCATTCTCGACGAGTGGTCTCAACTAGAAAGTCTCCCGTCAGTAGTTGATTATCAGGCCGGGGAATGTTATTAAGTCGGCCGTAACCCACCAGTCCAAATGAACTTTACAATTGATACGACCAAAATTCCTATCAAGAAATACCAAATGTGAGGCTGAGCTTCTTGATTGCCGGCACTTCCATACACAGTTTGATTTTTTGTCATATTTGGTTGATTGTAGAAGAATGCAGAGTTGAGACCAGGAACTGGCAGGTCATTGATGGCGGGATTAGAGATGTTGATGGGGGTTCTGTAGTTCTCGATGTCGCAGATTGCGCCAGCCTCAACCGGATCATTGCAGCGCCTAGAAGCATCTGCCTGTCGTACTGGGTTCGAAGAATTAAAAAATGCCTTAACATAGCCAACTGACAGAACCGCAGGCTCAAGAGGCGGACCTGCTGACCAACCCGCATCTCCGTTGGACCATTGTGTGAGAATCAAGTGTCCAGGCTGCGGTGAGGCGGTACTGTTCATGACACCAATGACTTCACCATCGCCGTAGAAGAATATTTTATCTGGCAGGTAATCGATTCGGTATTCGTGAAATCCTGAAGTGGGGTCGAATGGAAGAGAAGCAACTTTGTAGTCCTTTCCGATGACGCTGAAACCTTGTGCAGCCGACTGGGGAGACTGGTGAACTAGATTGATCAAGAATGAGTTGTTATTTTGGTTGAATTGGCTTGAGAGAAGTTCCATGTCGATTTCTTGCGAATCATTGAAATACTACAACAAAATCAGCCCTTGTCTACATACTAAATTGGGTTCCAGAGTGGTTATGTTCTTGAGAAGGCGACTAGGAATGGAAACTCACCCAGAAAAAGGCAGAGCATGTTCCTGAAACCGATGGAAGCTTGAGCAGGGCTCTGTAACTGCCCCACAACATGTCCTGGCGTGCTGAATTGAGCTGAGCACTGCGAGTGAAGCCATCTGGCGTAACACCTGCACCAACAGTGAGTTGTAACCCTGGGTCTCCTCCGAGCTCTCCGGGGCCAGTCCAGTTCATGGGGTTGTTAATTCGATTGAGCTTGACATTGTCGGAAACGAACCGGATTCTATGCATGAGCCAAGTCAGTTTCAAAGACTAATTGAGCTTCGTTGGGAAAACCATCTGTGGCAAATGTGCTTAAGAGATTGATAAAAAGAAGATTTATCTTTGATTAAGAGATAAACAAGGGTTATGTATAGGATGTGAGATTGGAGGAGCGTGATTGAAACCTGGGAGTATGGATTATTAATGGCAGGGAGAGAGGAGCTTACCCAAATGGTCCACGAGCAGCTTCCGGAGTAACTGAATAGTTTTGACGCTGCCAGTCAGTGTCCTTCGCAATATCATCAAGGTGTAAGAAGTCGGTCTCAAGTAGATCGGTCCAGACGTAAGGGGTAGCCGTGGCCAGGTTGACAGCATGGGGGTCGACATTGGTATTGACTGCGAGATGAGATATTAGAGATCTGAATGGCATAACTTGAAACGGAGGGGAATTTTAAGCTATTACCATGCGCAACATCACCATAGTGAGGGACGACAGCCTTGGAACCTTCGACGGTCAAGGTGGTGTCGATGAGAGAACGGTAGCCACACTGGCAGTATGCTTGGACCTGACTGACCGCGAAGGCCAGAAGGACGAGAAGAGGCATCATTAAAATCTTGGAGGCTCTCATGACGGCGGCGGTGGATTGATGTAAGGGGGGGAGGGAGATCGCGGAGGGTTGTGGTGATGGTTGGGGATCTGAATGGAAAGAGCGCGTTAGCACGCAGATCTACAATTGCAAGAAGAGCAAGAGCAGAGCAAATAGCTGCATAGTTAGGTATGTAATCTTACCGGATTGCGCAATTGTTGTTGTTGAGGGGGAAGGTTGCGGTGCGAGGAGGGGGAAAGGTTAGTGGAGGTTGAAGGAAAGAGCGATGTTAGTTTACCGAGAACCTAGATTTTGTGGCAGCAGGCAGTCGCGAATGGCATGGGTCACGCATTTGAGCTAGCCCTCCATGGAACAAGCTCCATGGTCTATTTTTGTCACATGTAAAGCTTGCACTGTCGTTGGGGACTTTAAGTAATGCCCTGGTCCATACCAACCTTCGAGTAGGGACAGGTTCAGTTATGCCTTTCCCAGGCTTATCTTTGTTTGAACTTCTAGCAGTGGATTGAACTCTAATAAACCCTATAGTGAACCCGAGTAACCATACTCCCGCTGGTACTCTCTATCGCCCCAGAGCATTAAATCATACTTTGCTTTGTTGCTCTCTTTGGATGGTACACATGTGTGAAAGGTTCTCCTCTGGCTTGTATTTACTTGAAATTAGCTGTAAAGAATGTGTGAATCTTCAATGGACTTCTAGCTCAACTATAAAAACGGTAGATGGATGTATGTTATTCGAAAGCACCATTTCATCTTCTTGCTCACTTCAAAATGGGTTAAAACTTGCTTGTTTGCGGTTGTGCATTAGCTCTGCCTGATCTCTATCTAAGGCTCCTAACTTCAGGTGGGTTGGATTGATAATAATCTACAGGATAAATGTGTATGCAATGTGCACAGCGTCCACAAAGCCCCACGGTACCTGTTGTTATGTTCCTCGCTTCGAATAGGGGTAAACATAAGTTATTCCCCCCACACTAATTACTCGAGATTAAGCGAGTCAGATGAAAATCGGATGTGGTAAATTTCCCCACTGGGATAGAGTAATGCACAGAGTAACCAGGTCATGATGGCTTCTGGTCTTGTAAAACATCACTGTGATACCGATTGGGGAGTTAACTTGGCATCTGGTGGTAAGGTGTTGATTGCACATCTTTGTTCTAGTGATTCCATTGTAAGGATAAACATTGATGATTTGGATAACACATCTTGTAACAAGATGCAACCTGCTGATATTTATTCCAGTGTTTTTCTTTAGGGGATGGAGGTTGGTAGTTGGAATAGCCAGAGGCATTGTTTCAGATGTTCTATGTGGGTGAGAAGACAGGATAAATATGATCTGCATCTGTTAATGACTACTAGTGACATAGCAAGATAACCCACGGTGTGAGAACACAGAAGTATATTACCTGGTGAGTAAATGTTATAGAAATGATAGATATGCTAGCTAAATGCTATGGTCTGAAATGAGGCTTAAAGTTTGCGGCTCCCTGTTCAAAAGACTGGGCTTTCATGAAAACCAAACAAAGATTTGTGTAGCTTGATACTCGATAACTCGCCACATGGTATCTCGGGATTTGCTTCTTACTGAGAAGATGTATTTTTCCTAATTTTATATGGTCGTCAACGTATCTTGTTAAATTTCAGACTTTGGAGTGGAAAAGAACCTATAAGGCAGAATCATTGCCAGACTTGTGAGACCTTCATACATTTGTTTGAATGTCCTTCGCGCCACGGTGATTTTTTTTGCATTCTGACAAGAAACTCATCATACTATCACAGCTTATGGCAGATACTTCTATCGCCCCTGACTTCAAAGCATTTGTGGGGGCTGATGTGTGGTCTCTGAACCCACCCCCATCTATGTTGTGTTGGGTAAATCTATCCAAGCCGGATGTAACGTCTTTTCACTCCCCAATCTTTCCAATGCGACCTCAGCATTTCAGGGAATATCGCGATACCAACTCGTTCCGCATAACCATCAAATTCCTTCACGATCAGCACAGGCCATGTTTCGCCGAATTCATGACTAGTGAAAACATCGCTTTCACCGCGGGGCTTACCAATTATGACACCCAGGAAGTTCTTTCCAGCAAGCTCCTCCCATATCCATACCCCATCGAAGCTCACCGACATATATTGCGGTCCAATTTCTTCCTCCAATGATTCCGTCATAACAGTCTTTAGGCAGTGCTTCCCATTCTCTGCACAATATCCACTGGGTAGCACGAGATCGTGTAAGCTTTCAGATGAATGAATCTCTGATTTGTGAAGAGGTCTCGTATCTCAACATCCTTGAATGCTTCGAGGCTCGGAAAAGGCATCAACTGTTTGTCGTCCCCGTCGACCCAAACCTCTGCATCGAAGACCTTGTACGTATCGTTGAACGTCTCCATACCTGGAACTGTCTCAAAGAGTTGTCCATCCACTTCGACATATACCGTGTTGCTTTTAAGTTTATACTTCCACCTTCCGAAACTTGGAATCCAGATCATACGATTGTCGCCACGTAGCCATGCTCTCAGTTCGGAGACCTTGAAGTCGCAGTCGGGTTTAAATCCCAAGGTACGAGTTACCTGTCCCAATCGACTGGCCCATGACCAAAGTGTGATGTTAGAATAGGACTTCCCATAATATTGTACAGTGGTTGGGGTCCCTTCTCGAACGCGTGAAAGATACCCCCCATAGCATTTATTCGATCTTCAGCGTAGCTTAGATCACGCTTAGAGAATTCTGAAATGCAGCGGATGATGTCCCAAGGGTTCATTCCTGGAACTTTCATTCCCAATGGACCCTCCGGGATGTGCTTCTTGAACCTCCCCTTCCCCAGTGTTTGATGCATCGAGTCCAATGGAAGGCTAAGTGATTCCGTACAGTGCATGCATTTGCACTCGAACAAAGTTTTTTCGTCAGTAAAGATCAATCGACGCTTCTACAGTAGAGTATGTCAGTTGTTGGCAGTGATTTTAACGAGTTGGGGTCAGAAACATATGGCCGCTGCCAGACCACAGGGTCCTCGCAGCGATGATATGGCGTCCAAGGAGTGATTACATACAGATAGAATTCCTTCCTGGTACGTACACCCCCTGGTAATACATTTGGACCTTGCCATCAAGGTCTGAGGATGTGGCAAGCTAGAAGCAATGGTATAACCCCCAAGATGAACTTTTGGCTGGATCTTCCCTCTAGATCCCACCACACCAGGTAAACCATCGTTCGGGTTCTCGGTAGCGGCAATTATTGTAATCTGGGCCCTTGCATATATCAAGTCCATCTGGCTGAT
Source organism: Cadophora sp. M221 (assembly GCA_017366145.1). NCBI lineage: Eukaryota > Fungi > Ascomycota > Leotiomycetes > Helotiales > Ploettnerulaceae > Cadophora > Cadophora sp. M221. The sequence continues at coordinate 29,603 of JAFJYG010000465.1, forward strand.
CTGGACATGCTTCTCGTGTGCATTTAGTTGATCAATGCAAAGCCCATCGACCCACATATATCGGAGCCCAAGCTTCATAACAGCAATCACGCTGTCTGTAATTACCTTGGGACATCCAGCGAGTACCGAACCTTGAGAACTGTTCTCCAAGCCTGGTAGATTGTATCCTAACCCGAGCTTCACAGCACCGGTCACGCTATCTGTGATTCCCTTCCAACTCCCTTCTGGGTATTCGAGGAGAGCCAACTTTTGAAGGCCCACGTCTTGGCTCGAGCCATTTCCTACAGAGTCTCCCCAAACATATGACAGAGCAGCATAATCACAGTTTGGCGGTGCTTTCACAACCGCTCCTGTCTTGCAGTCGGTTACCCTGAAGAAAGGCGAAAGACTCGGGCCAGTGGCATCCCGCTTGCAAATTTCCCCATGATTCGCCTTGCAGTAGTCCATGCAATGCCGTGCATACTCCGTATCGAAATCCTTCGAATCTATAAGATTAACTTTCATCTTAATTGACCGATCCCTGATATGAGTGGTATACAAACAGCCAGTCTTTCTCAATGCGTTGTTGACTCTGGCTGCGGCTTGGTTCCTGCCGAGGCGGCAATCTTCTTTGCTCACATCGACGACTCCAAGTACGGTTGTGTCAGGACCGGATCTCTTGGCTGGACTGGAACCCATAAAGACTCTCGCTGCAGAGGATGCACGTAGACACAAAACTGTGTCGTCTCGCTGTTCATGCTCGTCTTTAGGAGCGACAGAAGTGAACAGTCTGCACATAGCGCAGTCCGAAATCTTCAAGTCCGACAGCGAGCTTGTGATATTCGTGACGAATTCGCCGACCTCAAACTTGACCTTCTTTCTGAATATTTTGTCGAAGTCGATGGCCGCGCAACTTTCGCATAGAACTTCTCTCTGTGCCAAAACCACGCCCTCCGTAAAAAATAGGTGGATCTCCCTCGTCTTGAAAATCCGCAAAATTTCGTTTCCGCCGCCCTGGGGGAGGAGGGGTTGTGCCTGTAGGTATTGTAGAAAATCGTTCTGCTTTGGGGCAGAGGTCTGTGAAACATTATCGCTAGTAAGGTTCTCCCTCAGGATTCCGTGAGGGAAACGAAGCTATAATGTCGTCGCCGAAGGCTTTCGAGAAGAAGTATCGAGAAATGAAGGTCTTGGGAAGAGAACGCGGTGCTGCCTTGGGCGGTAAGCAAGGCTGACAATAGGAGAGTAAGAGAGTGGCGGAGTAATTTGCATGCGCAGCCCAAATCTCAATAAATAAAAGCCAATGATAGTATACACAGTTCTGATTTGCTAGCGTCCCGAGGAGAGGGAAGGCGGTTGGGCATGGTGAGATGCATGCTGCTTTGCTGGAAGCCAAGAAGCCTGCTTCACAGAGGCCGAGAGTCTGGTGTTGATAAGTTTGCCGAGAAGTAAATAGAACAATGTGTCTGCTACATAGATTATGGCCATCTTCATCCGCACATCCAGGTGGGGGGCCTGTTGGGAAGAAACTGAAATACAATGAACTGAAGCTTCGCCTTGTATCTCTCAAGCCTACAACATACAAGCGCCTCGCGAATGCACTATACTGCTGTGCCATAATATAAAAAATCCGTAAGTTGCTTCAAGTCGATCTTTCTCGTCTCAATACCGACTGCTCCATCCCCCAAAAGCCTCCCCATTATTACGTAATCACTCCAGTCAACCTAAGCGAAAACATTTTCTATCTCTCCATCATCCTTCTCCATGAAGCTACTGTGCCAACCAAGAGAACCATGTCATTCTTCAATGTCTTCACAAAAGCACGAAGCGGGGATACATGGTTTCCAACAGGTCTAAGCACTTCCTATCCCAACATCAGTACTTCCGGTAGCACTCCACTCTCCGACCGACTCCCCTGTCAAGAGACAGTTGTTCCGGGCTGCAAGGTGTTCCACGTACCGAGCAATGACAGCACGCAAGCCGTTGAGATCAATCCTGAAAATTTCACGGAAGGCGGACCTGCGGATTTGAAAGATCAGGTCGTGGTGTTCCAGTACCAGGGAGAGTTTCATGCAGTTGACCACGTGAGTTTGTTTCCTTTCCCTTAGTGGTGTCGAGGTCCCTGTCTGACGGATTCCTAGAGTTGTCCACACTCCTCGTATCCACTTTCAAAGGGTATGCCTTTTGATATCGAAGATTTCGGTGTACGGCTGAGTGCGGGGATCAGATGTCCAAAGCATGACTGGTCTTTCGATCTGATCCGTGGCAATGGGGACCGAGGGAACTATCGGCTCAAGATCTGGGAGACGCAATTAAGACCTGTTGCGGGAGTTCGGAGTGGTGGTTCTAATGGAGATCATTCAGAGGAGCAGAAGGAAGTTTGGGTCAGGAGGAAGCAGAGGATGGGATGAAGAGTTCAACAGTCTGAAGGCAATAGATTCCGGATAATACAACTGTCGAGGGAAGATTGCTAGTACCTCGCTTCTTGTTCTTCAGGCACAAGACAGAGGAGAGACAGTACATATCTTCTTCTTCTGCTCGGTTCCGATAGCCGTACGGATTGCGCCGCTGCGAAACATGAACCGCTTGCTAGCTTTGTTCTGAAGTACTTGTCTTGGCTCGAGAAGAAATCTCGCCGTCGAAGGTCGAAGGAAATGACTGGCGCGAAGTGGATGTCACGAATCCGGACAATGATTTTTGTTTGTACGATAACTCGACCAAGAATCTTACGTTATTCAACTTGGAACTCACACATACGGGGATGTATTGGTGATTGGTGTGGTGTCAACATATTGGAGATCGAGACCAAGGATTCAGCACCTCCACAACTGCCCGACACCTCAGGTGTTATCAATACGGTACTCATCAAATATCATAGGCAGGAAGAACCGTTTATTGTCATTACGATTATATTATTCCGCAAATTAACAACTTCTTAAGGAAACATCGTGACCATGCCACCAAAACACCGCCCAAAATCCCCGTTATTAGTGTCCCAAAATCAATCGCAATCGAAACATATACTAATACCCCAAAGCATATCTTGGACGAATCTGCTTATGTGATGGTGAGGTCGAAAGTTGGGGATCCGGGAGTAATCTCGAGGATGGCAGGACCTGTTCAAAGTCAGATATGTACGGGGAAAACCACAAGAATGGATACATACCAGCAATGATGTTGGAGTCGGTCAAGTTCCCGGAATTATCCTTGGTCAAGAAGACGTAGCTCTGACCCTCAACCATCATTGGAACCTCGACCATGAGCATGCCACCCGACATTGACTGGGGTGCGACGGCGGCAACTTTGATGCCACTGACAAATGTAGCAAATACATCACCAGTAGGAGCCTCGGCGGGTTTCAGGTCAATGTGAGCACCTTGGGCAGTTGGAAGACCCGAGACAAGAGTGAGGGCTGGGTAGGCCATGACTGGGAGAGCCATGTTGGTCTCTGGGCAGGACTTGATGAACCCAGAAGCAATACTAGTTCCGAGTCAGCTGCTGGGCGACGAAGATGTGGAAATTCTCAGGCCAGGCTATGGTACTTACGAGTAGACTGCATTGAAGCCTAGTGGAGTGCCGAAAACATTCGATGATGGAATTTCTCCGATCTAGTCACATGTTAGCCTTCGTACAAAAAGCGCTGGGTAGCGAGGTGTTTCGCGAGTTTTAGGAGCTTGACAAGTACTTACAGCAGCGCGTTGTTGAGATTCTGTACACACAATCAGCTGATGAAGGGAAAGTAATAGGTCAGAGGGGCTTACGATGCAATGCCTCGGTGACGAGGATAGCGCCAGCAGCAGTCAGGTACGCTTTGGATGTGACCAAAGGAGCAGCACCGCTAAGAACATGTCAGCAAAAGCAGATCCGGGTACCATTGTGACACTCACAGGTAAGCCGAAACTCCAACACCTTCAATCACGGAAGACAAGGCGACGAATGATTTGGGATCAGTCATTGGGAAGCTGTATTCGCAAGCAGCAACGGGCTTGGCACCAGCGGCAGTGAGGCCAGCCTCAAGGTAGACGACGTGACCCTCCTCGTCGTGAGCAACATACTTGAGGTCGGAGTAGAACTTGGAGGAGAAGCCGGCATCGGTGAAAGCCTTCTCGTCCCATTCGCTGAGTGCCTTCTTGTAGAAAGCGTTCTCAAGATGTTCGAGCTATGGTATTTTAGCGGGTTGGATCTCAAGTGTACGAAGGCTCACTTACAGTCAGTGCATACTGTAGAATGACAGCGTCGATGTCAGTACTATCTTGTCTCTTGATGGGTGCAGCAGAAACACCAGATAGGACTGCAGTGAGAGCGAGGGCGGTGGTTGAGAAACGCATCTTGGAGTTTTTGGTTGGGTGAGCAGGAGTTGTTGCTTTGATTTTGAGGATGGCAGAATTCCAGATGGAGGATTGGATGGTCGAGAAAAAGTCATCAATGAATAGTCGTAATATATACATATTTTACAAAACTGGAAAGAACCACGATCGTCATGGCCACGAGTCCCAAGATCTCATGCCGAGTGAGCGCAAACATCGTCCGGAACCCCAAAATGCCGCTGACACTACTTCGCATGGGAAGAACGAAGACAAGTCAAATACTGATCTCGCCAATCACATACTTTTCTCGGAAGTCTAGGTCTCCGAGCTTACAATGAACTAGAAGGCAAGAACGAAGTATATTCTTTGTGATGATATTTTTGCTGCAGCCAATCCTGTCTAACGGATGAGAGGTAACGTGAGTGACAAAGCTGCAGAGAAAGACGACATCTTCTTTGCCGGCTCTTCAAGGACCCGTACTATTGGGAAGATCCCGCTGCCCTACACTCCATTGCAACTGTCATCGACCCCTTCGAGCTTAGTTGAGGGCGAGAGCGGGGTTGAGGGGTAGCTCTTTCTACGCTAGAATATGAACTTGAACTGCCATCTGGATCGAATGGTGAATCGTGCGGTTATCAGATGGATCGAAGTATTTGGCATTCTGATATGCTCGGTGGCTGTTCGGCATGTACATAACAAGACTTCTCGGTAGTCGATGGCGACTGTTGATGATGCCGTGATACATGATCTATTTACACAGGACGAGCTGACGTTATTTCAACGATTGAAGCAAATATAAGCAGAGGGTTTTCGTTTTTTTTAAATGATAATAATCTGTTCATATTTTACGGATGTTTTCAGTCATTAAGATACTGTTCACAGCAAGCGGACAAACCTCATACAAGCCCCACTCCAGTCCTGCATGGTGTCCTGACAAGCAACGCTACGAAGCAGGTGAGGTCACTGACCCCGAAACATTTTGACCTCGGAGTAGCGGATTTGGGATTTGAGTTCGAGGTGGAATTCCTTTGTTCTGGGACGAGGGCGAAAAGAAGAAGCCAAAAGAGGAAAACGAGGAGAACAAGAAAGTCCTTGTTCGGGAGTACTGCCATCCGAATCAAGGCTGCTCGCTAGCTGCTCAGCGGCAAGCGTGGGGGCTTGGTTGCTAAGCGAGAAGCCTTCTCGTCATCGACTTGGACCCTTCCATTGTTTTTTTCTTCGGAGCTCCTCGGTTCATTAGCCTCTGAATCCCCATCTCTCAAATCAAATCGGTTGTACTGCTCTCGCCAGGTTCTTCAAGTCTTGGCTGTGCTATATCATGGTATACTTGTCAGGCCATGTCAGTTGTTTTCTACTTCTTCTAATCGCGGCGAACAACTCAAGCGAGTTGTGACCCAGCCTGGATTTCCCAAAGTTCTTCCAGAAAACCAATTACTCACGAAAAACCAGCTAATGGCTGCACGAGATGATTTCTTCCCAGCCAGTCATTCTTTGTAGTCATTTACTTCAAGCGAAGAGGTCTATCTTCGACGGAACAACTTCTCCCTTTCCAAATCCCGGAGCAACATTAATACATCAACGTCGGATTTGAGCGCTTTTGTAATGTGTTAAATATCAGAGGTTCAATTGGCATTACGAGTTATCAAGTCGCTTATTGAACGGTCATTTACATTGAATGGATTTAATAAAATACGTTCGTTATAGATGTATTTCTCACAAGTGAGGGCCATCGCCATCTCCTTCACACCATCATCTCATTATATCTGTTCAAATCCATTCTCAAAAATTACAAAACCCGCTCACCCTTCCCCCCCCCCTCACCATCACCATCAATACACCGCTCAATAAACCCAACCTCCTCCACAATCCCCATCTTCACCTCATCAGTCGTGCGGATGAACCCTTTATAATGACGAACGACTAGACCAAGCGACCGTTCAGCCCACGCGAGTTGCGAGCTCAGCGTATACAGCACCTGCGCCAGCGCAACTCTATCCCCATCCGCCTGCGCCGCGGCAATATCTATCTCGAGTTGATATCTCGAGCTCCCATCTAAAGGAGGCTCTTGCTTTTCGTTAAGAGATGCTCCGATGGCTAGTAAACGAGGATAGAAATCCCGGCCGATGACTCGTCCCATATGTTGCGTTATGCTTGTTTCTGGTGGTATATAATCATCCTCTTGGTGGTTGTCGGTGTCGTTTTGAATCGTCATCCACATAAAGTTGTAGGCATTCTGCCACCTGAACTCTAACGCTTCGACAAGGTCTACGTCGACCGCTGATCTGCGTATCTTCTCTCGTACTTCATCGAGGAAGGGTCGGAGTGCTGAAATCCGGTTTAAGGTCTGGGACGGACGGAAGGAATCAATCAGTCTGAACTTATATCTATCTTCACTTCGGAGGAGGGGTGGGTACATACCGTTGGGTGATCATCGTCAGCCTCTGGGCGGGGTTCAGAAATAAGACGTATTCCGTTTAGCCAGTCGATGACACATTGCGGATCGAAGCCCGCCTCGGCTGCAATAACCATCCCCATATAATCTACTTCGTATTCCTAATATCTACTCATGGTGAGGTTGTCTAAGCGATCCAGTTCTTTGGCGTTTCCTGCTACTTCAAGAGCGCGTGCTTAGTGGTTGCTGCAGCTTGCTTTAACGGACTTCTGGCCACTCGACGACCTATTGTTGTTCAAACTATCGGCGTATACTTTAGCGCGCTCAAACCCCCGTCTCTCGTGAGAATGGAGTGCAAGGGCGTGGCCGATCTCATGGCTAAGAACACAGGCCAGCTGTCCGGCTGTTTTGCAATCCATAAGCATTCCTATGTTAAGATGGACTGTCAGGTTAACATCCGAGCATGAATTCGGGTGTTCTGTATCGTATGTTAGCGACGCACAATCTATCTCGGAGCCCAGGGGGGGCTATACCTGTAGAATCATCCCATATTCGAAGGCGTGGACAGTGACCACTGGCTGACGGAGTCGTTAGAAGCTTTTCGTATATGGCCATGACAACCTTTGCTACTGGATGGGTATATTTGCATACTGGCGTTTGGGGTTGCCATCCAAAGGGGAGTTCTTGTGTAAGGTAGCTTTCACTGGGTAAGTCTTTTTCTTTTTGATATTCTGCTTCTGGTCGCTTCAGACATTGTATCGCCTCGGTACTGCCTTGCCAGAGGATTTGTTCCCTCGTAGAAACCGGGATGGTCCTTCGGACTAGATGCGGCGTCTGTTGGTCGGGGTTGACAAAAGTTGGAAATTTCCAGATCGACTTCCATTCATTGCCGACGATAGTTGGGCTTGTTTCATTGGAGGTGGTGATAGGTATTAAGCTTGAGTAATGGGATTTATTTGGTGACATCATGTTGGTGATCTGTGGGAATGAGGTTGGATGTGCCGAGAGGTCATCACACCTAACCTTCCCTAGTATCTCGCAGCGCTTTCATTTTGAGAGCTAAAGACTGGCCGTTGCTGGTCTTCTCATAAACGTCACTGTAAATATCAAACTAGCGCGTAGTAGTTGCTTTTAGCTCCACAAAATCACAAAAAATTACTTGGGGATTGCCGAAATATCAGGAATTTATTTCTGGCACTTGTCCACTTATAATAGGAGAAAAAAATTGACGACTGTATGTCAAGTTTCCTCAACCTGCCTTGCACATATCGAGAAGGAAAAGGAAGAGCGACAGGGGAGGAAAGAAAAATGGGCGGCGGGTAATGTGCATGGCAACTTATAAAAAAACGAGCGGATCGAGTTCATTGTGGACTGTGATGCCGGAGGTTATTAACAGTGAGTATTGAGGAAGCACATCACAGTTCACGATGGGGAAGATTCGACGATTGAGTAAAACAATCAATTTGATGCTGACTTGATTATTTATACAAAGGTAACAACGACAACGGCAACAACTAACCAACCACGCAATCTCAACGACTTCCAGATTCCTCCACTCAATATCAAATTGTGTAATCCTCCTCTCAACCACTATTTCGTTAATATCCAGTCTCCCCCACATACTCCAAGGAGCCATGAGAACTAAATACAAGTAAAACCGAAAATAAATAAAGAGGATCAAATCCAGCTAATCTGCAAATGAAAGCAAAGAACTCGCACGCAGGCAAGAACAACGCGACCTAAAGGCAGAATAAATAGCAAGATTGTATATCGAACAAGGTATCTGACGAGTAAAGATGAGATGAATGATGATGACGAGGAAAAGAGGAGAGGTATAGACCCCAACTATTAAATATGTAATATGCTGCCAAAAGCCGAACCGAAGAAAACAGAAACAAATTTTTGCAGAAAAAGAAAGCAGCTAATAGGACAAGGGCAGAAACAACACAATGGGTGGGCCAGCCAGATGTGTGCGTGCGAGATTAAGTAGGGTGCGCCGAATTATGATGTGACGCGCCGTGAGGAGATGGTATATGAGGAAAGAGAGAGATGATGAAGATCCCGAATGCCCAGCCAAGCCAAGCCAACCGAACCAGACCAGCCCCGTATTGTTGCCCGTGACCTTATTCTTTAAGAAATGCCTTTCTGTCCGCCCGCCAAATCCAACCTGTAAAAAAGACGACGCTATATGCAAGTGACAAAGGAAACTTTCAAACAAAAACGCGTGAGATGGGATTGAGCCGGATATCAGAGTCTATGGAAGGAAAAACAAAAGAAATCATGGAGATCGTTATATAAAAAAAAAGAAAAATCGACAATTTTAATACACGCTGTCGTCATTGTCGTCAGGTCCCTGAGAGATCATCGAAGGTGTTGAAACATCAGAACCATCGATATCTTCGTCACAGCCAACGAGGGCTAGGGCATGCAAGCGGAAGGACTCGCCCATGAGCTTGGTGATACTATTGAGCAGTTAGCATTCATTGGTCTCGCGTAGACGGTGAGAGAGAAGACTTACCCCCAGACGACAACTTCATCCAGCATACTTCCCCAAAGACGAGCCACGGTCGAGCTGAGCTTGCCCCCATAAATCTCGACCGAGTCATCGTCAAAGAGAACCCGAATCTTGTGGTACATGACAGTTTCCTCATCAGTTGCGGGTTCCTCGTCATTTTCCAGGCGATAGAGCCACAAGCTGAGGATGACCATGAGATCAAGACCACAGAGTGGGTGTTCGATGCTCCAGTTGGTAGGCGACGTGCGAGCTACCCAACGGATTCCTTGCAGAGCTGCGGTTTCGATGCAGTTGAAACATTCTTGAATGACCTTGATCATCTCGCTGGATCTCTTGACCTTGTCCCGTGCGTTCGTCATGGCAGCAGCAACCTCATAAGATTGGTGATACCTCAACACCTCTTGAATTGACTTGAGGTCGACTTCAAGGCGGGCACGAGCATTTCGGAACATGGCCATGGCATTGAAAATTAGGGGATGACCCTTATGAGGAGCGCTGAGGGGAACCGAAGCAAATTCGGGCTCACAAAGATCAAGTGATTTCTCCCATGTCTCCAGAGCCAGACGAAGCTTGTATTCCGTAACCACATCTTGGAGAGCTTCTGGACTGCGCTTGTGGTACCAGACCTCGAGGAAGAGTGCGTTGATCATGACACGAGTGGCGAAAGCACTGTAGCGCAATGATTCTCCCTGGAAGAGGTTGTCGTGAGCTTCCATGAAGGATGGTACCTCCGAGGCCTTGAGTTGTTCGGGCCAAGCAGCACCATCTACAATGTTGAGGTTCCACATTTCTTCGGTGGATGGCAATTGAAGGTCCTCGAATTCGTTGAAGCTGATCGCTGGGGTGTGATTGTACGACAGAGTCAAAAGCCCAAAGAAGATGTAGACAGCATAGTAAGTACGTCTGCAGCCTTCATCTTCTACCCACTCGGCCCGAGTAGGTTGAACGCCTTCACGCTTGTCGGTACGGATCTTCAACTCGTAGCGGTTACCAGCGACCATGTTGGCGAGTAGACTCTTGATAGAACAAGCCCACTCGAGACCCTTTGGATCACCACTCCAGCTGGCAAAGATCATGTTGAGCAGGGAACTTTGCATGGTCCAGAGAGGACATTTTCGGGAGCTGAAGTTTTCCTTGTTCTGCAAGAACTGGTTGACGAGGACCTTGGAGCCAATGTGGAGGATGTAAGCTTGATCTTGGTCGAAAGCATACAATGCACCAATGGAGAGGACGGCCAACAGCAGTGGCGGCGAAACCTCCGTTGCCTTGAACGATGCTGGATGCAAGAACGGCAGATGATGATGGAACAGCCCGAAGTAGGTCTGAAGATACCTGTTCAATGAACCCAAGCTGGGAAGACGGAAGCTGTCTGGGATGGCGCGTTCACTGTCACTCTCACGGATGTTGTCAAGAATGATGTTGCGCTCATCGTCATTGAGGACCTCGGGAGCTTTTGGCGACTGGTGCCCGGTGCGGGGTTGCGAGGGAGACATCTGACTTGGCGTAGCAGTGCCCGAAGGTGGCAAAGAGTTGATCATCTGTTGCAACGCTGGGACGAGTCCATTGTAGCCTGAAGCTGCCGCCTTGTTGATGGGAGGCAACTGATTTGGATGCGGCTGCATGGTGCTCGTGCTGGTGAAGGTCGTCTGCGACTCCTGCGATCCGGAGGCGGTTGAAGTGATCGAGTGCGACTTTGGCTCAGTGACCGACTGTGGCATGAATGAATCCCACTGCACCTGGGGAAGCGAGATGGCTCCCGAAGGGAATGTGACGGATGGCTCCATGAGCGCAGAGCCATGCGAGAAAGCCATTCCAGGTCTGTTCTCGTATGGGCCTACGCCTGCGTTGCGCATCGCCGCAGTTGCTTTGTGGTGCAGGTCGGTCATCAACATCGCAGCCGTCTCGAGATCGACCATCCCATCGCTGCTCGCCTCGATCTGCTCGAGGGCCGAGGTGTCGATGGCAATGGCTGTCTTGGAAGGGCCGGCCATTGGACTGGGTTTGGGTCCCGCTCGTCGCTTTACGTCGCTGTGAAGAGGGACGCCTCCGTCTTTGGCGTGCACCGTTCGGTCATGTCGAAGCAGCAAATCGCGTCGCACGAAGGTACTTCTACACTTCATGCACTTGAAAGGGCGCTCCTTGGTGTCTGCGAGGGAATGTTAGCATTGATGTGATGATGATAGTGATGGATAGAAGGATATGAGGATGTTGAGATGTTGATGTTGATGCATATGGATGTGCTGGGTTGAGGTGTTGATCCAGCCCCTCCACTCCCCTCACACGCGACCCGAGAGGGGAAGCTGCAAGTAAGTGTTGTGGCGGGCGGAACTCGATTGTCGCGAAGACAAGGGATGAAGTGGAGAAGCGTTGAGAAAACAGGAAATGACAATAGGAAAAGAAGCAGCAAACACAAACGGGAAACAGTATCAAATGGACAGCAACAACTTACGTGATCTCTCGTGTCTGCTGCGATGCTCACTCCTACTGAAGGCTCGATTACAGAACTGGCACTTGTACTTCTTCTCCGGGGCCAACGACGACGACGACTTGCGCATAGCCGTCGACGACGCCGCGGTGGGCAGGACGGTCATACTGGCGACAGGCATGTTGATAGTGTGTTTGCTGCTGATGTTCGAGCGTTGAGAATCGATGCTTGTGCGATGGGTTTGACTGTATATCCCTTCCTGTGTTGTTCTTGTGTCCTGACTACTCTATCCTCCTTCCTTCAGACCCTCGATGGTTGAATATCGACCGTCTGGCGCGCGAGCGTGGGCGTAGGGCTTAAAGTGTAACTTGGGTTCTTTGCGATGTAGGGTTCATTTGTTGGAATTTCTGGGTCATAGAGTTGTGTGTTGTGGGTATAATGGTGGCAGCGGCCAGTCTCGCGACGGGGACAGATTCTCGCCTGGAGGGGGCAAGAACAGGTCGCAAGTCGCGTTCGTCGGGCGGGATGAGGGGGATTAGGTGGCGGAATGTGCGTCGCCAGATGGAAGTGTTGATGGAGATGGTATTAGGGTCGACGACGATGAAGCGTCCGAACGAGTTGTGGTGTTGTTGAAGCTGGCTGCGAAAGAGGGGTTGATGAGAAAGGAAGAAAAAAGAGGGAGGGGAAACGAAGGTGTAAGGAGGAGGAGGAGGAGGAGGTGAGCGAGGTCGACTAAGGAGGGAGGGAGAAGGGAGAGCAGCGGGTGGGTGGTAGCGTAG
>JAFJYG010000466.1:0-41961 GCA_017366145.1 Cadophora sp. M221
GTGGAAGTGAGTTGCCCTGCTGCTGCTGCTGCCACTGCCACTGCTGCATCTGCTGCATCTGCTGGTATTCTGGTATTCTGGTATTCTGTTTCTGGTATCTGTTGCTGCATTCCCCTGGCTGGCTCCTTGCCCTGGTGGGACTTCTCACTAGCAGCATAAGCGCGGTGCTGGGACGAAATTAACCATCGCTAGTATGCAGAGAGGTGCAGAGGTGTAGTGGTGCATCCAGCAGCACGCAAAGAAACAGCAACACAACCTCCGCAAGCCAAGCCCGTCTGCTTTCGGCGCATTATTTGCAGAGGTTCGTGATCCGATCAGCGTTTGTCAGATTAAGCCAGCAAATCAGACCGGCTGGCGCGTTAAAGAAGGCGCCCAAAGTGAATAAGCAGCACGCCGGCCCCTGCTGCAGAACCTCGACGGCGGTGTCCTCTTCCCTGCAAATCCCCCTCTTGGGAGTCTTGGGACAGCCTTCAAGAGTGCGGTCCGAGTATTCCCTGTCGAATGGCTGCCAAAGGGCCTGTCTGAAGCCTGTCTCAAGCATGACCCAAGCCTATCACAACGTCCTGTTCCATCCTTGGATCTGCCACCGCACCACACCCACAGCTTCCACACACCAACACCAGACCACCCCCCGCCTCGCCTTACCTTAGCTTTGTTCAGCCTGCCGTCTGCTCTAATTTTGGAGCCTTGACCATTGCGCCTCTCCTCGAATATCCCACCCCCATCTTGAACCATCCAAATCGCACCAGAATCTCACCCACCGCTTCCACACTGCTCTCTCAAATACGGACAACTATCCTTTCAGTCCTCGCAGGTATCTGTCCTGCCCTTCGCACTGCGTAAATTAACCGTCCATAGTTTGGGGGCGCAGAGTGAACAAAATAGACTGCTGTGCTGCAATGTCAATACAACTGGCGGCCGCCGCGGCGTAGCGGTTGGACCCGTTATCAAAAACAGGACGTGTGGAGTCCCGACTATCGATCATGACTTGCGTGCATTGCATTATTGCACAATCTCAGATAACCATGGCACTGTGAATCTCATCCCTGGTACTGTAAAACCCACGCATTTGGGATAGAACGAATTATCTTTTCGGATCTTCCGAAAAATTGTACTGGAATGACAAGGTACTACAACTGTGCTGCCCCACTGTATGGAGATTTTGAGATGAGGTTGAACAGATCAGTTCCGAGTGCTTTGATCACCCGCAGACCAAGCCCAAGCCCAGCATGACTAAACTGAAAGCCACACAAGTCTGTCATCCAACTTGGACGGGAAGCTCTCCGTCGCCCCCAAATCATGAGCAAATGAGAGCATAGTTTGAATTATGACTGCTGGAATTTTTGTTGACATGCCTTCCCCCTTTCAATCATCTTGATGTCTTGATGTGAACAAGATCATGATGGTCATCTTGGATGAAGATTTGCGCAAGGTATCGTCGCCCAATTTCTCCAGTAACTTGGGGTCCTCGCGAGTGGGTGTTGATTGGCCGAGTTTACGATAAACGACCAGGATCGGTTGATATAAATTTTGCTCCATGGCTGGTGGGTTTGGTCTCAGTCCGCAGAAAGCTTTTTCCGTCTGAATCTACTATGAATCCTTCCTCAGATATTACGGAGTTGAAAACCAATCGCGGAACATCCTTCCCAGCATTAATGCTTCAGTGCGGCACCTGCAGTCGGTTCCTTCTCGCGTGATCCGTCTAGCTGCCATGTCCCAAGACGGACTTGCTTCTTGTTCCTGATGGTTCCAACCTCAAAACTGCATCTTTAAGCCCTGAAAACTTTCAACTACTGCATCTCGAGGACCAATTGGGATGGAACGACTCAAAAATAGGAGCGAGCACTGCTACTTCCAACCTTTCCCCTGCAACTGGAAGGGAGCTAATGCTTGCTTGCCTTCTTGGCCTTGGGGATTTGGGGATTTGGGAATCTGCTTGTGGTACTTTTGTTGCGGTGCCTGACCAACCGCCAGGTCTTTCTTTGGTCTTGGTCTTGGTCTTGGTCGTGATGACTTCGATGGATGCTGGTTTTGGTTTGGGGACAGGGCGCCCGTTGAAGGCGCAAGGGTCCCTGGAGAAGCCCGGCATAAGGCTTGCAGGGTCACTATTGTCGGTGGACAGTGCCATGCCACCCCCATTGCAACCTCTCTCCAGTACAGATTTGGGTTGGGCCCACACATCCCGCCAGATCATCCGAACTCTTGATTTCTTGATACCTCGTCCTGGCGGCTATCATATCTCAACATTGTCATCAAGCAAACTCCAAGTCAGCAACGCATGTGTTGTGTACAGCCCGGCAATTGAAACTGGAGACTCGCTTCTGGGATGTGCATCCCAAGGTGAGTGAGCTGCTTCTCATGTTGCATTTGCACTTTTGTGCCGTTCCAACTCCCGATAAGTAGGACGAAGAATCAGAAGGTCACGATGAACGTGGAGCTGGGACATTGTGATCATGGTTCGAGGTGCGGTTGATCGAATTGCAACTTTTTGAAAATACCCCCACTGCGCCCCGAAGCGATGTGGTGGTAAAGAAGCCATGTCTCAAAATAGGTTTCAGACCTCTCCTCGTCGATGTCATTGAATAGAATCGACCATAAACGTTTCACTTGATGGCCTCTTGCATCAGGACTAGCGGCGTCGACCTACAAATAGAAAGACAAGAGCCACCGAGTACGGAAAGGCTCACGACAGAGACACACACCTTCTAGAAATCAAATAGAAGGTTCCCCACATCCCCTACATGGAAACAAACCCCAACGCTCATGTGTGTCGCTGAGTGATCATGAGAACCAGTGTAGAATGTGGAGTCGCCCACTATTGATTGTATTGCAGTGGAAATCGAAAGTATGACGTGAGAATGCGCGTTAGCCGTGGACGAATTGCTTCTCGTGAAAATACATAGATACCTGGACGACCAGGAATAGAATTTTGATGTCGCCTGTGGTCGCGAGACCTCAATCCGCACCTCGCTTGTTTCTCTTCCGTGAGAAACTCCCCAAAGGATCCAGGGGTGCATAAAGTTTATCCGTCTATTCTGAGACCTTAAAGGCTAGCCATTACTTGAACCCCGCAGGTCACTTCTCGCGGACTGACTTTCGTACACCTAGACATCGTGGCTGTTGTCGATACCGGGTTATTTGTGGACGCGCCAACATACACGCCAGCGACAGGAAGATGCACCTGCTTTCAGAAAGAAAAAAATCCTGTTTCAGGAACTCACAGGAAGAATGGGTCCGAACTGAATAGGACAATGAACTTGCGCCAGCCCCAGGAAGTTGAAAAGTGGGAGAGCGGATCGATCAGTGGATCCAGAGATTTGCGAGTTGAGTCGGTCCTAAAGTTGTGATAGATTGCGTTCCTTAGGTCGAAATCGTGATTGAGGGCTCGAAGAAAGAAGAAACGGGAGGATCTGAGACTATGGATGCAGCCTTTGATGGCTGAGTGATGACAAGTGACTGACTATTGTTTCAAGACGGGAAGTATTTCATAGCCTCCAAAACCATTTGAGCATCCTCTGTGGCTTCTGTCGGATATTTATCAGCAACTCTAATTTCTGTGTGAAGAATTCAGAAACCAAGACTACTCACGTATTCGTGAGGTCAAACGGTGGAATTACATCAGATCGAACCGGCGTGGTCGAATCACGACTGGGTTTTCAGCTCCTCGAGATCAGCCTCCTTCCCTCACCAAATCTGGGGATATCGGTATCCACCCTGGGAGCCGAGAAATGCTTTTTGCCATAGCCCCTTCGTATTTCGATATCTTCACGTCAATCGGGCCAAGGAACCGGTTGTGACAAATGCCCGATTTTCTAGGAACTTGTTTTGAAGGATTTGCTGTTGGATTTGTTTTCAATCTGCGGCTTCTTCGACGATGATCTGCACTCTTACTCATGCCGAGTGCGAATGTCGAGAACTGGCTATCGGAGATGCCGGATAGCATCGGATCGAAGAATTGCGAGGAAAAAAGAAGGTGGTATTTAGAATCCGGAGCGCTACACACCCTCTTTATTTGTCCAAGATTAGCAATTGTCGGAAATTCTCATGATAATACCCCGTGGTTGGCTTTCTGAGGCCTATGGTACGTCCACCAGCTCGACCAGAGCAGTACAACAAGACGAGCGCGATTTAGTAATCTTGCGGTGGCGGTAAATGTCACCTTATACTCGCAGCATTCTTCCAGTTTGTCGGACGCAACATACTTCGTCTTCAGCAGAGCCGCTCACGATGGCGGAGCACATCACAGAAGGTCGCTAGTGGTTCATCTGAGAGCGACTTTGCGACATCCAGTGTGAAAACGAGCACCCTGTATAGGTATTGTAGAGACGCCTTTGTGGTTGTATCAAGGCCACCAGAATCTTGGGCTATTCCAGCAACGCAACGGTCGTCAATCGTTCATCCTGACGCTGAATGGTTCCTGGAGTTTGTCTTTCTCGGTATGCGTAAAGGCAGCAGGCCTGTCCTCTCCTGTCCTTGTGCACGGTACGCGTTGGCGATGCTTGTGTTATTCGGTGTTGCAGGAGTTGTTGAGATCGTTCTCAAGTTGCAGAGGTATGTACTAGGGAATATTACCTTAGGTAAGAGAAGAGGTTTCGTCTGCTGCAACGGAAACGGAAGGGACGCGACGAGTTTGGGGAAAGACGCGACGCCAAGCATTCCCCCTCGGCTATTGGGAGGGTCTTGTTGTCTTCCAATCTTCCAGGTGGTTGGTTAGAGTCAACTCGTTAACGAAGTTAAAAAGGTCCCATTATTAAAAGCTTTGCACAAAACATCATGAATCGCCCATTAAATTCCTTCCTGGTATTTATCTAGATTTTTTCCGCCATTATATCATACACCATCGCTGTTTGCCCCAAGCCAAATTTCTGTAAGTCGAGAGCGTTGAATATTCCCACGGCCAAACCCTCCACAAGCTCATTAAACCACAAACGCCATGGACCTGTCTTCTTACGCCCTTCACCATTTGCTTTTGCTGCCGTTTTCATCTCATTCACCCTTGGCCTCCTCTTTTCATCGTACAGGCTGAATGTCTCTTCGATAGGGAGTGAGGTTTCACTGAGTACCCGAGAAAGCATGAATACATCTTCAAGTGCCATTGATGTTCCCTGGCTGGTGTGAGGTGACATCGCATGAGCTGCATCTCCAAGCAACAAACAGCGTCCTCTGTGCCATTTGCCACCTATTGGAAGGCTGAAAATGGGATGGAACTTGACCAGCTTGCTTTGCTTCACGAAATCCCGTAGCGTGTCCCCCCATTGTCCCTTCACATCCTCCAATGTCTCTTGCAAGATGGGCTGAAAGTTTTCCACCTGTTGCTGGTTGTGCTTTTGCCACGCATCTGCTCCAGAACCATCTGCAGGGCCCGGTACCGCATATGAAAAGAACCAGTAGTTCTCATCATACGACTTTGTACAGCTCATGAGCGCAAACATTCCGTCACGTGTAAAGGTTGCGTGAAAACCTTCGAGTGACCCTGGCGGTGTTGGGCGCTCTGATGTTGGAACAAGAGCATAGTAATCTGATATTCCGGTGTATTCGGGCTCAATCGCAGGATCAACGTATAGTTTTCGGACGCTTGAGTGAACGCCATCACAGCCGAGAATGAACTGAGCTGTATCTGTCGTTCCATCCGAAAATGTAGCCGTGACCTCTTGGCCGCCGTCCTTGATGCCAACGAGCCGTTTGCCGCGGTGAATTTGAATTCCTGCCCTCTCAACAGCTCCACAGAGGACTTCCATCAAATCGGATCTCTTGATTTTCAAGAGTCCAAAGCCGGTCTGACTCTTGCTCCAAGATATCATGTCCAAGTGGCCAATGACAGTGCCCTTTACAGAATGCAAAATGATGTCCGTGGCACTAGATCCTCGATTCATGACTTCATCATAGATTCCCAAGAGCTTCGTCAGTCGCAGACCATTAGGTGGGATGCCAATGGCACCTCCCAAGGTGGTCGGCTCAATATATTCATCGTAGATGACAGGCACCACGAAGTTGTTATTCTTCAGAAGTAGGGCAGCAGCTAGTCCAGTCGGCCCCCCTCCCACGATGACAACCCTGGGCTTTTAATGTCAAATGGCAAGTTCTTTTTGGATTCAGTTTGTTCAAAGTACCTTGTTCGCTGTCCCCATTTTGAGATAGAGGATGGTAGTCAGTCAAGAAATATTGACCAAGAATTGAAACGAAGAGTGATGATATCTGTTCGGTGCTGAAAGCTCGATGTCGGATGCTTCGTTCGAGTAGTACAGATTTGAGTACATGTTCAGGTTTATAGTGTCCTGGCCCCTTTTGAATGGCGCCAATGTGATATTTCTTGTTTCCCCAAGACCTTGGTAGCAGGCTGTCATCCAATCTGTCTTACGAGTAGCATCATAGAGCCCGGACTGCCCAGGCAGACCGGAGTGCGACATGGTGCCTTCCAAACTCACCACATGCCATTATGATGCCCATCGGAACACAAGAGGCGGCAATTGGATAGCAGCCTATCGGTACTTGGAGATTCCAAACGAGATCTCGGGGAGAAGAGTAAGCGGGGTAGCTTTTCATAGACAACAATCCCCAGGAATCGCGACCACCGAGAGCCGAAGTTCGGGGTTCATCATCGCATATCGGTACGAGATTACAAGAAACGGTTTAGGGATTCAAGTCGCATCTCTCAGATACGGCAATAAGCCTCGGAATAAGTAATAGCAATTAATAAAGCATGGTCCAAAAGAATAAGTCATGGAACGCAGCAGTTGTTTTAATATCAGGGATGATTGCTCCGTAGAAGTAGGCTCGCTTAAACTGGCCATGGTCAAGTAATTATTGACATTGCCATAACTCCTCATCTTCCTTTTCGGCAGCTGTTTTTTTTCGTAACTACCGACTAGTTCGGCTTTTCCAATCCAGCGAGGCCAATCTTGCTGCCTTTAAATAGCGGTAACAACTCCTAACATCCAGAATAATAGGCATCCGAGCAGACATTTGATCTTTCAAACTACACCATCAACATGAGCGAGCGAGGAACATTCTCCGATGCCGTGGGGCTCACCTACCGCTGTGGCTCTATCGAAGCTGAGACGACAAGCGACTACAGTTTCAATTATGAGCCAGAATCCTCAGTACACTTCCTGATTGGAGATCTCGAAATTGGACACTCAATTGGAAAGCCCTTGCTTACTATCTCTGATCTCGTGTCCATTGATACTCCAGAGTTTGATGCTAAAATGGTCAACCGGGCGAGATTATTGTACAGCCTTACGCCAGGTGAAGGCTTCGAACGCCCGATAGTCATTGATAATCGAGTAAGTCCTTCTCCACTTCTTTTGATGTACCTTGGCTGATTGATTCCTCCTCGTCGCCAGGTTCGGGATGCTGTGAACAAGTTTGCTTCTAAGATCAACTTGGATTCTCCCAACCTGTCCGACCTTGATGGACCGCTCTCGATTATCTGCAGCGACCTGAAACTATCGCCCAAGTCCGTCTCCCACACCAGAAATCATCTCCGCCGAGAGGCAGCTGGTTTCAAAGTGTTACGCGATGTGCACATACCTACGCGGAATGGAGAGCATGTTCTTGGTGATGTTTACTTGCCATTAAAACACCAACTTGGAAAGAAGTATCCGGTGTTACTGAGCTGTACCATCTATGGGCGAAGAGTCTTCCACTCCGGGCCCAATCTCGACGATGCGGATGAGATCCTGGCATTTGAGAAGGCAGAGGATGACTGGCATTCAGCATCTACCGATGTCCCTATTCAGCTACCGCGAGACTCTTGGGGTCCCGGCTGGGAGGCCCAAAGAGGATTTGAGAACATAGCCACCTTCAACACATTCACGTATGTGCCACATGGATATGCCATGGTGAAGATTGATCCGAGAGGAGTGTCACAGACACCTGGGGCCAGAGGTGTGCCGGGGCAGCTGGCGGAAGACTTCTTCGACGCTGTTGAGTGGGCATCTACGCAGAGTTGGAGCGATGGAAGGAGTGCCCTCGTTGGAAGTTCCTATGGGGCGAATGCACAGTGGAATGTGGCTAACATGCGGCCAAAGGGACTCAAGTGCTTCGTTCCATATGGCAGTAAGCACCCATTTCCTACAATAGCTATTGAAAATACTAACCACTTTTCACTACAGCTGATCTTGATCTGTATCGGGAGGCAGCTTACACCGGAGGCATCCCAACGCATCGATATCTCGATGACTGGTTTGCTCGAGTACAAAAGTCTTCTCCAAAGTGGCCCGATCATATGGATCTCCTGGGAATGATGAAGGGGCACCCGTTTTATGATCCTGTTTGGCAATCTATTGGCACGAAAGCGGATCAGCAGCTCGACCTTCCTTGTTTTCTGGCAGCGCCTCAAATTTTCATCATCCACGGTCGTGGCGCTTTTGAGGCTTGGAGAGTCCGACGTCCCGAGAATACACACCTCCAGCTGGTTGACTGCAACTACTATCCATGGGCAAGCCGTGAAGCATCAGGAAAGATATTGCAGTTCCTTGGCCGCCACTTGAAGGGATCTGAGTATTCAGACCTGGAGCGAGTTGGTATTCAGATGCGACTTGGGTACAAAAAGTGGTATTGGCGGAAGGAAAACAACTGGCCAGTCCCCGGAACACATTACACCAAGTTTCATCTTGGTGTGGATGGGGGTCTGTCCACCCAGGAGACCAGCGGTCCCGAAAAAGCGTTCTCCTATTCCTCAAAAATCGCTCTGAGTGGCAAGTCAGGCGTCAGCTTCTTCTCAACCCCCTTCGAGTCCGACGTTGAATTTGCAGGTCATTTCAAGGCAGTTCTGTCAATCTCATCCTCTTTGTCAGATGCAGATGTGGCTGTCTCCCTTTGGGCTGTCAGTCCAGAAGGGGTTATTGTTCCTTACAGCTCTGCAGGTCTACCAGAGCCGCTTGCAAAAGGCTTCCTGCGTGCCAGCCACAGGAAGACTGATCCTGCCAAGTCTCTCCCTGAACGTCCATGGCACACCCACACACAAGCAGACAACGCTCTCTTGAACTCAGGTGAAGTCGTTGAGCTTGAGATCGAAATTTTCCCCGCAGCAGCGCGGGTTCGGAAGGGGTGGAGGCTTCGAGTTGACGTTTCTCCCTCGGAGCATCAGCCTGACATTCCAGGATACAGCCCAACAGAGATGAGAGTTTGGTATGGTGAGGGCCACGATGAGAGCACGAATACAGTTCATGTTGGAGGTGGCTGGGCAAACTACATACATTGCCCTATGGTACCGATCAAAGAAGAGTATCCCAACATCATCTAATTACCGCTGGAATTCGAACGCCAATGTAGTAATATCTCAAATTGCATAAATGAAGCATAATTCTTTGAAATCTCTAATGTTTTCCTCCATCGCTTTATATTGAATTCGCGCCATCAATTTATGCACCTGTGATTCCGACTCCGTTTAACTCTTTGTTTATGCTTTAAATGTTTACTTGCATTGGTACTCCACGTTTTCCTTACGAGGCTTGCCAAATTCGTCTCCGGTGAAACGATGACTAATACTCGGGTAGGCAGTTAGTCTTCGCTCTCTTGACTCTCTAAGAATATCCATGAGTGAGAGCCTGTTTGAAGTCTCAAAATTATTTCAAAATATTGACTTAGAAAAAGCCAAGCTCAAGTTTAAGCGAGCCTTAGTTTTGATCTCTAAGTTTTGCATTTCACTGTACTCCGTACTGTTTTTTGAACTCTGTTCTGTTTTGGTGTTATCTGGTCAAAAAAACCGATAATGTATAATGCTAATAATTATAGAGATTAATAAGCCTACACAGTTGATTTGAGAGTTAAGGTAACGTGAATTTATGACGAAAAATAATAAAGGTTCAAATCTACAGATACAACAGAAATTGACCCCTGTTTTTAGTCCGCACCCGCTTGTTTTAGGTACTGTTAGATCAGATGCGATAATAAGAGCTTACGGACGTACGTAGGTATTAAAGAGTGAGCTGACAATCTGCAAGCTATTTTTCGTTGTTCAAAAGAAACTCGGTAGTCGGGTTCGGTACGAGTTTTGGATTCCCGAAAGACAATACCTATGCACCTCCAACCCACAGGTGGAGCCTTCCAACCATTTCTTCATGTCGATATTTCAAAGTGAGGCGAATTCCAAGCAAGGTGGAACGGAAAATACGTAACGAGCCCGTACGCTAGAGAACGGGCCATTGCCACGAGCAGTTCCACAAATACAGACAGTCTCAAGTTTTTGAAATACCGAGAGGCCGAGAGATCCTCTTGCAGGCTTAGGTCAAGATTACTTTCAAAGTACATACAAGAGATGGATTCTGCACCTTTCAGAGTAGATACTACCACTGTCTTGTCCTTCGTTCCTGATCCTCCACATCCTGTGCCGTAAGCGTAGCACATGAAAGATTCCACTATGCACGATACCGATAATTCCTCAGCGAAAGCATCTCACGAAGACCTCGAGATACAGTCACTACATACACCTGCTTATAGTCGAGTGTTTGAAGATGTAAATACGAAAAGGGAAGCAGGAGTCTTGACGGACCCAAGTCACCTTGATGGGTCGTACGACATGTCCGATCTGAGCCCACCTGTTCAACCAGGGATTAGGGAGAGAGATGCAGGAATTTTGGAGAGAGTACTGAGCAGAGTGAGGACAATGCCTAACCCACATGATCCAGGACCTCCTCCTGATGGTGGGTGGAGTGGCTGGTCGCAAGGTACGTATTTCCCTACTAGATGTTGGATCACATTTCATTGATGTGACTACAACCCGGGACCGAGTGCCGCCAGGAAAGAAGTTTCTCTCAAACCTCACGCGATATCAAGTTCTACTAACTGAGATCTGAATGTCTCCGTAGCTGCACTCAGCCACCTCGTTATGATGAACACATGGGGCTTCATAAACTCCTTCGGCGTCTTCCAGACCTATTATGTAACGACTCTCAATCGACCCCCTAGCGACATTTCTTGGATAGGCAGCATGCAAGTATTCCTCCTATTCTTCGTCGGCACATTTACAGGGCGCCTAACAGATGCGGGTTACTTTCGACCCGTCTTCCTCACCGGCTCGTTTCTCGGCGTTCTCGGTCTCTTCATGAGCGCTCAAGCAACTCAATATTGGCAAATATTTCTCGCTCAAGGGGTATGCTGCGGTCTAGGCAACGGATTCCTCTTTTGTCCAAGCATGAGTTTGTTGAGCACGTATTTTACGAAGAATAAGAGCTTAGCAATTGGCATCTCAGCTGCAGGCAGTGCTACTGGGGGTATGTTGTTTCCGGCAATTGTACAACAGATGCTTGGAAAAGTTGGGTTTCCGTGGACTATGAGAACACTAGGATTTACCCAACTGGCATCTTTCATAGTTTGTAATATTGGGATCAAGCCTCGTGTGCCGCCAAGAAAATCCGGCTACTTGATAGACTGGAAGAGTTTCAAGGAGGCGACTTACGTTCTGTTCGCGGCAGGAATGTTCTTTGTGAGTTTAGTAGAGCCATGCAACCAAGATGTGTGCTGATAACCTCTGCAGAACTTTTGGGGGGTATATTTTGCCTATTTCTACCTTGGATCGTTTGCACGATCGATCATTGGCCTTGAATACGCAGATTCTGTCAATCTACTCATTGTGTTGAATGGTGTTGGAGTAATTGGCCGCACTCTCCCTAATTTTCTCGCCGATCGATACTTTGGCGCCTTGAACACCCTTATCCCAATAGTATTGGTCACTTCGGGTTTATCTTTCGCTTGGATAGGCATAACCTCCACAAGTGGTCTTTATGTATGGACGGTGATATTCGGGATCATCGCCGCCGCAATCCAAAGTCTCTTTCCGGCAACTTTGGGCTCCTTGACGACAGATGTTCGTATGGCAGGTACGAGGATGGGCATGGTGTTTAGTATCGTTAGCTTTGCGGTATTGACTGGGCCGCCTATTGCTGGGCAATTGATTCAATGGAAGGGTGGGGAGTATGAGTATGCTCAGGTGTTTTCGGGAGCGTCGCTGCTGGTAGGGTGTGTGTTACTGTGTGCTGCGAGATGGATGCAGAAGTAAGAAATACAAATTTTCATTTGCACTGCGCCAATATCACTGTCACTGGTGATGTGGTTTCAACCAAGTAAACAGGATCTTAGCGAGCCTGCACCCTGGCATTCTAACTTTATAATTGACGACAACTTTAAATGGATGTTTTGTTTTAGAAGAAAATACTGTGCTGCGAGAGTAAGAAATGAAGGTCGTTCATTGAAACAAGAAGCATGCGACGAGCTTGGTGGGAGGCTGCAACGCCAAGCTTTCTTCCTCCACCCATCGAAGAATAGGTCTGGTAGGTCTTAATTACAAATGCGGTCTGTCTTCTGAGACTATTCATCTCTACTCCAACTCTCCAATGAATCGATTCCCAGTAGCAGAATATTTCTCCTGCTCAGCCAACCTTTTTCTCTGCTGTTCCCTTTCCTCGATTCCAGTATTGATATTGAAGTGTGCCGAATGGATATTATCAAAAAGCTCCCGGGCCGTAATATCCTTCAGAGGTCTCGAAAATGGACCGGTGATTTCACTAGTTAGTTTGTCGGTATTGACTGACACAGGTAAATGTGCTCTCATAACAAAAACAATCGAATGTCGCCAATTTTCGCTAGGACATGGAGATTTCTTGGAGTCTATGACTGGGTTCGGGTATGATCGGACTCGATGGCTGCCAGCACGGTAGCGAGCATTTGACAGTCGCTCGAGCTGGCGCCCAGCGAGCAAGCTCCCTTTGGAAGACTCGTAGCTCTGCTCTATTGGAAACCAGAAGTCTGCTCGATGATCCATGACTTCCAGACCCGGTTTATCACCGATGACAAAACTGAGTAGACCAAGATCCGCGTGGGCTATATTCTCAATCAGTCGCCGAATCGAATCAGAAATCATTGTTCTCGCCTTCAGCCACGACTTTGCTTTCTTTTCCTTCAAATCCTTCATATCTGAAAATACGTAACATGGTCGCTGTCTCTTCGTCACCTAACATCGCACAAGGTTCGGAGTAAACTGTCAGAGCCTGAGCCGGCAAATCCAAACTCTCCGCGACTTTCCCCAAAGTCCCATTCAAAAGTCCACCAGCCTCTGCCCAGTACTTCGAAGCAGCCTCCTTCAGCTCACCTGGAGTATTTTGAATGGTGCGCAAAGTTATGAATTCTTTCTCGCCTTCAACTCGGCTCCAGCCTTCTTCACTTCCATGCTGAGTTTTGAAAGTTTGTTTGTAATCATCCGGGAGGTCAAAGAACGCTTGACTTGCTCGGAGAAGGTCTTGATAGCTGTCATAGAGAGCGTCTGTTGGTTTCTCATCCAGACCGACTGTTGTCCATCCTTGTTCTGAAAGAGCGATTTGGTGATCCGGATGGACTCTGGGTAAGACCACAGGCTTCAGCGGGGGCAAATCATCGTCTAGGTATTTGCTAGATGACTTTCGACCTTTTCGGCTAATTTTCAAGGAGAAGGATTTGACAGAAGATATGATGGCCATATTGCGCACTCTTTGGATAATATGATTTGAAGATGGAAGGTTTGTGGAAGCGGAAAGACGTTGACTTATGGGGAAGGCGGATTCGCTTAAACTGACGTAAATTGTTGGCTGAAATCTTCGCTTAAGGGGGGCTTAGAGCCAAGCCTCCTTCAATGACTGAAAGCTGGCACTTCATGAATGTGGCTGAAGCATTTCTTCTAGGCAACTACAGCACCAAAGCTATATGTTACCACCTTTGATGTTGATATTTCCGGGATGAAAGTTGAGTGCGTGGGATCCTTTCACTCACAGCTCATGACTTTCTATCTACCTCCTGGTTGTGCTCGAAGGGAAGAACACTATTAGTGAAAGTCTTGCATTTTGTCTATATATTCTTCTACGAGAACGAGGTAGCTGCTTACGCCTGCAAGCCTGAATCTATATCTACGCATGAAGACATCCTAAACTCGTATCCCGTAATTCTCATAAGGGAAGTTCTCTAGACTCGCAAGTCTCATACCCCACCCATCACCAGTTTGCCCCAGCTGCCACTCATCGCCAATTGGAACCAAGCCAATCCTACCAGCCAGAACTTGGTCCTCCCTCCCCTTAAATTCGGAAGCAATTTCGAGATGCGGAACCCAAACAACCCTCATCTTCGCCCTCCGTCCAGCTTCAACCCCAGGAACCGCATCCTCAAACACAAGACACTCCGCCGGCGTGATGGGCTTTTCACCTCCCCGAAGACTTTCGTTGATAGTTTGCAGAGCCATCAGAAAGATGTCCGGTGCTGGCTTCCCTCTCCCTTCCTTCACACGTGGATCACCTGCAAGGACTCTTCGATTATCCGGAAAGAGCCTATAGATCTCACTCGTCTCGTTGCTTCGGGCTTTCAGGTCAAAATTCTCTTTGGTGGTGCTTGATGCCATAGCGAAGTGGACCTTCTCGCCGTTCGTGTTGTACGCTTTCTCGAGGTGTGACAGAAGGTCTTTGACGCCGGGTAGGGGTTTGCACTGAGGGAACCGTGTGCGCTGGATCTCTTTCTGTTCGGCGGTGAACTGCTCTCGGGATATTGGTAGCTGAGCCCACTTGAAGAATGGTTCACCGGTAGATGAGCCTGGAACACCCATGAATTGAGCCTTCACAGACCATGGTAAGTTTGGTCGACCGTATCTTGCCAGGAGCTCATTTGCACAGGCTAAGTAGATATCTTCCTTTTCGAACTCAGTACATGTGATATAAGATTCGAACACGATCATACCGTATTTATCAATAAACCATCCATGTCAAAGATACATGCCCTGACGGGAGCAAAACTATAGATATGGTCAGACAGGTACATGAGCGGTGTAAGTCGACTTACGTTGGAGTTTCTGTGGAACCCATAGTATATGCTTCTGTGAGGTGCTACTAATTTCTGTTCTATTCCATCTATATTTTCTATACCCAGTGCCAAGTCTAAATGCTCGTTGATGAAAAAGATATCAAAAGAGTGAGAACTTGTTGGGGAGAAGTTTGATCGCCAAGCCCAATGTTATTTTTGAGACAGGCAATTCCACTAACAATCACACGTGCAACACCGCGCAGCTCCAATTGCAGCCGTGAATCAATCGCGGACATCTGTGCATTTATAATAGAGATGCCGAGTATCGGAGTCAAGAATCAAAAGCTAAAATTCTGTACCATACACGTGATTGAAATCTCCACTTTACTCCAATGGGTCCTTCGTTCATACCTCTCACCTGCAGCAGAATATTGAAGGTAAATAGTGAAAGGGAATTGTAAACTAGTAGACTTTTTATCATTATACAACGGTGTATAATTTCCGTCGCTGTTTCTAGCTTCGAGCTGGCGTAGAATACGAGGAAACTCTTCTGAGTTTAAAGAGCCTCCAAAATTCTTAAGAATGTCATCCTCAACCATGATGTACTCAGAACACCGGCCTATAGCAAGATCTGACTATTTTGGTTCTCAATTCTCGGTTCTGAAGTCTACAAATCATTCTAAGGCCTCGGCATCGAAAATATTGAGCTACAGATGTAGATAAAGCTCACCTAACAGAGTGTCATTCTTTCAAGGACATCATTTTGAACGGTGTTCGTAGAGAACTATTTGCCTGTCCCTAGGAACCTTTCTATTTGATTGTCCAGCGCCTTTTTGGCACGTTGCTGTCTGTACCTTATGCATGATCTCAATATGTTGATGTCGCTGGGCAAAGGGGTTCGCTAACGAAATGAGAGCACTTGAAGCTGCCACCAAAAATGTGGGGACATTTAAGGGACCATCATCACTCATTCCATAAGACTTCCCTCACTCCCAACCACCAACCATCACAAATGTCTTCCAGACCAACTCCATCCCCAGCCGAAGTAAAAGTAACAAAAGAGAAGCAAAAACATACAGCTTCAACCTCCTCAGCAGTCGGAGCCGCCCTGCTGATCGGCCAGCAATTCGGCTCTCGTGGCCTCACCTTCATCGTCAACCAAGTACTCCTACGGTACCTCTCCCCCGAACTCCTCGGCGTCTCAACCCAACTCGAAGTCTACTCCATCACCGTCTTATTCTTCGCGCGGGAGAGTCTCCGCGTAGCTATCCAGCGCCAGCCAGACACTGCAGACGATACCTCTGAGGAGAAAAAGAGCGAGCAAGATGAGAAAATACCGCCAGGTCACGTGGACGCCCTGACGGCTGCTGGGAGGACGCAAGCTATCGTGAACCTGTCTTATGTGTCCGTCTATCTTGGTGTTATATTTGCATTCGTTGTGGGATGGCTTTATATCTACACCTTGTCGGCGGGGGATCCAATTGTGTTGCAAACGCCATATTTCAGAGAGGCGTTGAAGTTGTTTGGCTTGGCGGCTTTTTTGGAGTTACTAGCTGAGCCGTGCTATGTGGTTGTTCAGCAGAAGTCGAGATTCGGCATTCGTGCTTCAGCGGAGCTGATAGCTACGGTTTTGAGATGTCTTGTTACTTGTGGATCTGCGATATGGGCTTCTCAAATTGGGCGAGATATTGGAGTTCTGCCTTTTGCCCTTGGTCAGGGCATGTACGCTGTCTCATTGACACTTGTGTACTATTTAAATGTTTGGAGTATCGCCTCAAAAGGGGGCTTCTCTCTACTTGCTAAGAAGATATATTCGAGGTAAGTCCTTCCACATCACCGTATTTCCCAATCTGTTATTAACAACAGCCAAGTGACACAACGGCCTTCATCCTCTCATACCTCTCATGGCCTCTCCTAAAACTCGGCGGGAGTTTCTTCATCCAATCGGTCCTCAAACACATCCTAACCCAAGGCGACACCATCCTAATCGCCGCCCTCGCCTCCCCAAGATCCCAAGGTATCTACGCCCTAGCCAACAACTACGGCGGTCTCGTCGCGCGTTTGATCCTCCAACCCATCGAAGAGATCAGCCGCAACACATTCGGCAAAGTCCTCTCATCAGTCGACGGGATCCCAGCCCACGAACGAGTCCTAGAAGTACGCAAAACGCTATTCATGCTCTTACGTTCCTACCTCCTCTTCTCAGTCTGCGTTGTAGCTGTAGGACCAACCGTCGCCCCACTACTCCTCAAGATCGTCGCCGGTTCGCGATGGACTTCCTCGGGCGCTGGTCATGTTCTAGCAACGTACTGTTACTACATCCCCCTCCTCGCCATCAACGGCCTGACGGAAGCATTCGTCTCGTCCGTAGCGAGCAAATCCGAGATCCACAAACAGACTTTATGGATGTTTGCGTTCTCGGCTGGGTTCGCCGGCGCCGCTGTGGTGTTCTTGCGAGTCCTGCAATTGGCTGCTGAGGGTTTGGTGTGGGCAAATGCACTGAACATGCTCTTCCGCATCGTCTGGAGTACGGCGTTTATACAAACCTACCTGAAACGTTACAGGAGCAGTCTCGAGCTAAGTCAACTTCTACCGAAACCCCTCTCTATCGCAGCAGGAGCGGGAACGTACGCTATCCTCGCACAGCTGGAGTCGAATTTCACTGGGGGGATGATGGATATCGTAAAGAGCGGTGTGGTGGCAGCACCATTTGTGATTCTACTGTAAGTTGTAGTTTTCTCTTTCAATTATGCATCTCGCTCTCTCTATCGTTAAGCGTACAGCTTTCCTTCTTTCTTCCTTTCTTCGTTGGACTTTGATGAACTTCTTTTAGCTAACCGAGATCCCTAAACCAAACAGCGCCGTTTCCGAACGAGCACACCTTCTAGAATGCTATAGAGTATTCCGAGGTCAAGACAAGCCCTAGAGTAGAATAGAAAAATGAAACAAAAAATTCATCCCAGATCTAGAGCACAAGAAGAAAAGAGGGAGAGAAACCCGAATCTAAACTCTAAATCTCTGTCTAATCGAATGTGATCTTTTTCGCTTTCTTGCTCATGTCTACGTCCTTGGCGAATGCGCCGTATGCTTCGTGCTCCTTTCGCTTGACCGTGGTGCCGAATTTGAGGAGGTCGGCTGGGACTTCTTGGTTAGCTGCCTTTAGGACGTTGATTAATCTGCGGTATGGTTAGTGGGTGTATGTATGTACTGGAGGATCTGGAGGACTTACGACCCGGAGAGAGCTTTATCGTGCTCTGTGAAGAGGGTGATGGCGAGACCGTCCATACCGGCACGGCCTGTTCTTCCAATACGATGGACGTAGTCTTCCACTGTGAGCGGGAATGTTACATTGATCACGAGCTGGACGGCTGGGATATCCAATCCTCTGGCAGCTACATCCGTAGCGACCAAGATCGGTGTTGTGCCCTTCTTGAAAGCGTCCAAACTCCTCGTCCGCTGCTCCTGGCTGAGATCACCATGAATACCCGCAACTCTGAAGCCCTTGCCCTTGATGAACATCTCAAGTCTCGTAGCTTCCTTCTTGTACAGCGCAAAGACCAGGATACGATCGTCCTTTTGTGCTCCGCTCTGGTATTGCTTGAGCAGTTGCAGTAAACGGTATTCCTTCTGTCTTCCATCAACAACTTCGACTTTCTGCACAATGCGAGTGTTTGCGCGGAGGTCACCTGTTGGATTGTCGCCAATGGCGATCTTGACCGGGCTGGTCATGAATGTAGCTGCAAGTGTGCGTACGGACTCGGGCCAAGTAGCTGTGAACATAAGGGTTTGGCGCTTTCCGAGAGCTGGTGTTGTGTTGATGATCTTGCGGATCTCCTCCTCGAATCCCTTGTCTAGCATACGGTCTGCCTCGTCGAGAACGACGTATTTCGCCTTGCTGAGATCCGCACAGCCTTCGTTGATAAGATCATTCAATCGACCTGGTGTAGCGACCACAATATCGGCAGTCTTCAAAGCTTGACGCTGTTGGTCCTTGGGAACACCGCCATACACACAGACAGCTTTCAGGCCTGAAACCTTAGCTAGCTCCATGATCTGATCATAACTCTGCATTGCCAGCTCGCGAGTTGGCGAGACAATAACAGCTCTTGGGCCTTTATTTCTCTGGTTTGCAGGAAGAGATAATATGCCTCGTACGCAAGGAACTGCAAATGCCATTGTCTTTCCTGAACCCGTCTCTGCGACTCCAATGACGTCTCGGCCGGAGAATAGGAATGGCCATGCTGCGGCTTGTATGGGTGTTGGGGCTTTGAAGTTCTTGAAGGGCGCTCTCTGCGCGGGGTCGGTGATGGGGAGGAAGTCGAAGTTGGTCAATGGTCTGAGTTTTGCGAAAGAGGGGAGAGGATCGGTGACTGCGATGAAATTGTCTGTGAGGAATTTGTCGACTTCGGATTGAGGGAGGGCTGTCAGGCCAGCAGCCTCGGTGTATCCATTGTCTGAGGTGCCGTTGGTACTTGGAGGAGTCGAGGTCTTGGATGTGGCCCTGGTTTCGGCTTCTGATACCGGAGTTGAAGTTTCTGGAGTATCCTCTGCCGATGTCTTCTTCGCCTTCTTCAAAGCCTTTAACCTGGCCTTTTCTGCCTTCTTTGCGGCCTTCTCATCGACAACTCCTTCCTCGACTGCCTCCTCCTCTTTGGTGTCTTCTGAATGCGCAGGTGTCTCCAACTTCTCGGCCTTTGCTAATTTCTTGAGCTTCTTTAGGCGCTTCTTCTCTTTCCGAGCGGCTTTCTCTGCATCTACATCCCCTTCCGCGGCGCTGGTCTCGTTGGTGGAAGGCTCCTCTGTCGCAGTCTTCTTGCTCTCCTTCTTGCTTTTCTTGGATACTGGCGCATGTTCTTGCACTGGTCCCCCATTGGGTAGTCCAGCATCCTCTAAGGTTCGTTTCCCCATTTTTGCGATTGCTGCTTCGTGAGTATTGAAGTAAATGTTCACAGAAATCACACTGACGAGCAATTGTTCCACCAAGATTTCCGATAAAAAAAAAGTCTCGATAAGACTGTCGAGGGCCACTAGCTGATGCTAGCGTCGCGCTAAAATCTCAGTGGCCAATTCTTCAACATGAGGAGAAAAGCTATCCAAGAGAGATCAAATTGTGAGATTGTGAGAGATATTATAAGATCAAGTAGTGGTGAATTTGATTCATTTGGTTCATTCTTCGCTGGGTATTGCTCTCTTCCTGTTCCGAAAGGAAGATTTTGTACAAGTTGTGAAGTTCAATCACCCCCCTAAGACATCGCTGTGAATAATTTGATCCAGCATATCCTGATCCATTGCTTTTCAAGGAAAGCTCCTTCATCCATCCTCTCATATCCTTATGTGCTCGGTTGCGACATGCATGCTTGCAAGCTTGCAACCCTCCTGCGCAATTGCCTCCTGTCATATCAGACCGGAATAACACTACCCCAATCCCCAACGCCTTTCAAACACAAATCCCAAGAGCCTACGCAATAGCAGTTTGAGAAGCTGTAGGTTCCATCACGCTCTCCACATCAATCTTTGGCATGCTTGACCCAGTCCCTCCCAAGTCTGTTGAGCGAGCATTTGGGTTCTTCGAGTAGTAGTTTGTAATGGCAGACTTGATAGCATCCTCAGCAAGCATGGAGCAATGGACTATTCGTAGTTAGTTTGAAACCATATCATAAAGCGAGGGTTGAAACTTACGCTTGACAGGTGGTAAGCAAAGCTCTTTCGCGATCTCTGTATTCCGTACCCGACCCGCCTCCTCAAGAGTCATCCCCCGAACCAACTCAGTCAAGTATGACGATGAAGCAATGGCCGAACCGCAACCAAAAGTCTTGAACTTGACATCCGAGATGGTGTTGTTGGTTGGGTCGACTCTAATCTGAAGCTTCATGACATCTCCGCAAGCTGGCGCACCAACGAGACCTGTTCCCACGTCCGTATCTGCCTTTGGCATGCTTCCAACGTTACGTGGGCGCGAGTAATGGTCGAGGACCTTCTCATGATACTGTCGTCGGCCTGCAGCAGCGATGGGAGATGTGACTTGAGGAGCTGTGAGTCTGGTGGCGGGTCTGGCCGATAGCGCTCTGCCCGTTGACCGAGCAGATGTTGTCAAAACTCTGCGGAACATTCTTGCGATTACAATTTATCGTTGAAAGGGAGTGTAGAAGGTTCGATGCAATTGAAGTGTTGGTCTTTAGGATCGAAATGGTAGATTTTCTGGAGGGTGTTGGTGTTGGGTGTTGATGAGAAAAGTTGAGTCGAGGATCTCCGGAAGGCGTCCAGTGCAAGAAGTGGAGAAGCTCTTTATGACGCTTGCTCGGATTTTGCTAATCAGATCGATCTCGGCCCCGTGGCTGGTTGGGTTGGCTGAGCGGGTTCGGAGATAGCACGGCCAATTCTTTCATTCCAAGCGTGTCCCCGTGACTACGCGAATTTGAAAAACGGGGTTGAGGTGAATGGCTTACTTTGAGGCTGTTCCGAGGCTTGAAATTTGGTTGTTAGAGCTAGATATCATCAGCCTGGTAACTATCATTGTATCTAAGGTCAAAGACGATGTAAACGCATTTGCAGTTGATGATCTTGGATGACTTGTTCTGCTGTGCAGTCACTTCTGCATTGTCAAAAGAAAGAAAAGAGACTTTGCCTCTCTGAAGATTACTGCAGGGGTCCCATGTCTGTTTGCGCCGCCCCGCGTTCGAGCTTCCTTTCGAAACTCACTTTCTAGCTTGTCAACACCACATAGTCAGTCGCCTTGCAAACAGCACATTGACAACAACAACATGTCTTGCAAGCACGTAAATGCAGCAGGTAAGCTCTTATTCCATCTCTTCATTCCACATCGTGTCCATCAATCCTCCGGGAAGATTTGGATCTATTTGGAACTGTATGGAGAGCTGAAGACCGTCAACCCCGCCATCGTGCTTAAATCAAGTTTGTTCTGTGCAGATTCACATCTGTCTTCATGCTACAGACAGCTAACATACTTCTTAGAGCTGCGCACACCTGGTGTCAACCAGTCGGTATATCGAGAAGACTGTACCCAGTGCTTTGACTCTATCGTAAGCTTGCCACTCGCCATCACCTTCGAAGACCTTTGCCTACCACACGAGCCGTGCAAAAACGAAGTATTAGCTAACACTTCATTAGGATGATACAACTGGCCTGGATGTCTGCTTGTACTGCTTTAACGGAGGCTGCACAGGAAATAAACAGCATGCTGCTCTTCACCACGTCCTCAAGTCCCACCCCTTGGTCCTCAACATCAAGCGAACTCGAAAAGTAATCATCCGCGATGAACCCCCGCAGAAGATGTCCAAGCTGTCGATTGCTGCAGAGACCGAGGCGGACAAATACAGTTTTGAAACTACCGTCAAGTGCTACGAGTGCAATATTGACAACGTGGACACATCGGAAGGAAAGCTTGCAAAAGTTGTTGCTGGAGTTCTATCCGCAAACACATTCTCTCGGCACGAGGAGGTCAAGGCTTGGGAGCTGGAAATTACTTCTTGCGAGCACGTTCTTACTCTTCAACAACACCCTTCGAAGAAGATTCAGTCCCAGGACCTTGGTCACTGCTCTCTATGCGATTTGAAGGAGAACCTTTGGCTATGCTTAGAGTGTGGAAACCTTGGTTGTGGTCGGGCTCAGTTTGGAGGTATGCAAGGGCACTCCCATGGTTTGGAACATAGCACATCCTCTGGACATGGCGTTGCGGTCAAGCTTGGATCTATTACCCCCGAAGGCACGGCTGATGTCTATTGCTACACCTGTGATGATGAGCGAGTCGATCACGATCTTGGCCCCCATCTCGCTCACTGGGGAATTATCCTGGCCGAACGCCAGAAGACAGAGAAGAGTTTGACGGAGATGCAAGTTGATGAAAATCTGCGTTACGAATTCTCCATGACGGACGAGGATGGTAACGAACTTCAAAAGTTATTTGGAGAGGGTCTCACAGGTTTGAAGAACTTGGGTAACAGCTGTTATCTAGCAAGCAGTTTGCAATGCCTGTTCGCCATGCCTCAGTTCCAGTCTAGATATTACCGCCCATCGGATGACCTTCCTATCGTAGAAGATCCTGCCCAAGACCTCGAGACCCAGCTTCGAAAGGTCGGTGATGGCTTACTATCTGGACGTTATTCCCATCCAGATCCAGATGTTCGTACTGAAGAAGACAAGACCGCATATCAGAGAGGCTTGGCTCCCGCTATGCTCAAGGTACTCATCGGAAAGGGGCATGCTGAGTTCTCTACGATGAGACAGCAAGATGCTTTCGAGCTACTCCTTCATCTCTTCAAGTTCATCACACGCTCTCAACACGAGGCACCTCTGCAAGATCCAACTGAATCCTTCCGATTTGTGATGGAACAACGCCTCCAATGCTTGGGTTGCAAGAAGGTTCGCTATCGGACCGACGAGCAGGACAACATTTCGATCCCAGTGCCTGTCCGAAGGGTCCAAGCTGTGGCAGGTGGAGATGACAGTGGAGATAAGAACGACGAGTACGAGCCTGTGACTCTCAAGCAGTGCCTGGAAATCTTTACTTCTGCGGAGATCGTAGAGCTTACTTGCTCATCTTGTGGTAGCAAGGATGGGTTCTCAAAGCGATCGCTGTTCAAGACTTTCCCGGATGTCCTTGCCATCAACGCTCGGAGATTCGCTCTTGTCAATTGGGTTCCAACCAAGCTCAACCTCCCAGTCATCGTTGGAGACGAGCCGTTCAACTTGGATGACTTCAAGTCTCCTGGGGTTCAGGATTCTGAGGAACTTCTCCCAGAGGACGCCAGCGAAAGCAAGCAGCCATCTTTCGTACCAAACGAGGAAGCTGTCCAGGCTCTCGAAGGCATGGGATTCCCTCGCAATCGGTGTGTCAAGGCTCTTCATGCCACTGGAAATACCGATGCCAACACCGCTATGGAGTGGCTCTTCGGTCACATGGAGGACGCCGATATCGATGCTCCTTTGGATCTTGGTGATGGCGGTAGTGCACCAGCTGCTGCT
The DNA here is from genome assembly GCA_017366145.1 of Cadophora sp. M221. Classification (NCBI taxonomy): domain Eukaryota; kingdom Fungi; phylum Ascomycota; class Leotiomycetes; order Helotiales; family Ploettnerulaceae; genus Cadophora; species Cadophora sp. M221. Next base: position 23,740 of record JAFJYG010000466.1, read on the forward strand.
GACCCAGAAAAGATCGAGATGCTAGGCGCCATGGGTTTCAGTCCTCCACAAGCCCGCAAGGCATTGAAGGATACCGGTGGTGACGTGGAACGAGCTGTGGAATGGTTGTTCAGCCACCCAGATGACCAGGGCGAGTTCGAGGATGCTGCTCCCGCAGCTGAAGCCGCTCCTAAGAAGGATGCTGGAAGCAGCGAGCTGCCAGCTACTTTCCAACTTCACTCTATCATCTGCCACAAGGGTACCAGTGTCCACTCCGGGTAAGTTCAACCTCTCCTCTCATCTATATATTCCCCCAAAATTTAAAACAAAACCAAAACTAATACACAACTCAGTCACTACGTCGCCTTCGTCCGCAAACTTCTCGCCGGCGAGAGCTCTTCTCAATGGATACTCTTCAACGACGAGAAGGTAGTCAAGGCAACAGACGTAGAGGAGATGAAGAAATTCGCTTACGTGTACTTCTTCCAACGTCAATAAGGGCTCTTAGATGAATTGTGTCGAGTGGTCTGTTTACGGTGGTAGAGTTGCAGGCGTTGGTGATGATGAATAAAAAAGCAGAGCGAGTGAGCGGGTGGCATTTTCATGCATCGGGTGCGCAGCGTAACGAGATCCATAGATAGCTGGCAGATGGCAGACATGATATTATGTTGATGACTGGAAATGATACCGTATGACTGATTGATTTCTTCCATTGAGTAAAGGGTGAATGAAGTATGAAGACCGAAGAAAGAATTGTGAATTGTGAATTGTGCGAATCTCCCACCAGGTTCGAACACAGCAATGCATTCATTATATAGTAGTACTTCAAATCAGTATTTAATATTCATGGATGAAACGGAATTCATGTTCAGCGGAATGTCTGCTATGCATGTTCAATGCAAAGTAGAAGCGGGTATTTCATTCAAGTGTGATGCGGCTACATGCTAGCTAAGGAACATACTCTGCACCCCGATTTAAATAGCAACTTGATATCAACTTCAAATATCTAGTTGACCATCTCCTCCTCGGCAACATAGTGGAGATATGCACCGAGGAGCTTGATACCCTCAATGTAGTTTCTCTTGTCAAGCTTCTCGTTGATAGAGTGAGCAGCATCTGTTGAGCTACCCATTGGGAGGAGAAGCACGTTCTTGCCAGTGGCTTGCTCGAAAGTCAAGGTTACTGGGATACTGTGGGGATTGTTAGTATGCATTTCCATTGAATGTAATTTGGGATATTGGGTGGAATAATTTACCTTCCGCCCTCTCTGGTCAAATCAGGCTTGACGCCCCAGACTCTCTCAACTGCCTTTCCGGCAGCAGTGAAGTTCCAGTGCTTGGGGCTTGCTACCCACCACTTGCCTGCGTGTTGCAAGAAGGTGTTGATGGTGTTCTTGCTCCCCAACTTCTTAAACTGCTCGTCGACGTACTTGAAAACGAGACGATCGACATCCTCTGGCTCCATGTTTGGAACTGTGCGGATGGAGAACTTTCCAGTGACCTTGGCTGGAATGACGGTCTTAGCACCAGGTTGTGAGAACGCTCCCTCGATTCCATGGACGGAGAGAGATGGGTATCTCCAGCGGGCCATGAGAGTCTTCTCCTTATCGGGGTGGATGGAAGTCTCGCTACCGAGAGATTCGTACAGGTTGTCCATTGTGAATGCAATGTTTCCATAGAGTGATTGCTCCTCCTCTGTGAGAGGTGCAACAAGCTCAGCAAGACCGGGAATCTGAATCTTGCCGTTGGTATCGACAAGACTTCCAAGAACTCGTACCAAATCAGTCATTGGCTCCTGAGCAGTTCCGCCGAACACGCCACTGTGGAGATCTTGACCTGGTCCTGAGATCTCAATGGAGTAGTAGCTGCAACCACGGAGACCGTATGTCAAGCAAGGCTTCTCTGTTCCCAACCAGTAGTTGTCTGATATGCAAACCGCATCTGCGTCAGCAAAGTACTTCTTTGCCTCAGCGTTGATGAAATCGTCCAACCCCTCCGAACCATATTCTTCCATACCCTCGAAACACATCAACAAGTTGACTGGGAAATCCACGCCAGCCTTCTGATGAGCCTCGATGGCATTCAACCACCCCAGAACGGGTCCCTTATCATCTGTGCTACCTCGGCCATACATGCGTCCCTTGTCATCCACCGTGAGCTCAAACGGCTCAGTGGCCCACCCGTCTTCCTTTCCAGCAGGCTGAACGTCGTAATGGCCGTAAACCAAGATCGTTCTCTTCTTCTTATCATTTCCGTAGCGAGCAATAACAACTGGTGGTAGTTCCAAGTGCTCCTTTCCTGGTTGTGGACCTAATGGTCGTTGCTCTACCTCTGCTCCTAGAGCCTTGAGCTCGTCTGCGAGGAATTGTCCCATCCGGACAACATCTGGGCGACGCTCCTCATCTGCGGAGATGGAAGGGATGGCAACAGCTTTTCGTAGACGTTCGATGAAGTGGTCGGAAAGGTCATCGACCTGCTTGAAGAAACCATCTAATTGGGGAGCCATTTTCTGGGCTTGGTGTGACCTGATGGTATCTGTGAGGTAGGTTCGTGTTTGTTGACGTTGTTCTTGCAGGAACGGGATTGTCCTCGCAGATTTCGAAGGCCGGAGAGGTGTTCGAGAGTTATTCAGGCAATATCTGAAAGTAGATTTATTTGTGGAAGCCTTCAAGTACCTAGACGACCTGAAGACAAACATGAGAAATACAAGCTCGGGGTTGGTGGGGTAGAACCAACGCCCGCCAGCCCGCCCTCCTTCTCTTTCGGGCCCCGTTGCTAAGCGGAAGGGAAGGAAGGCACGGTCCACCACTTCCCCTCCTTCCTTGTGCAACATCTCAGGTTCACGAACGAATCAACATCAACCTTTTAGAATACTCTCGGGTTTACATACAAATCCCAATGAGGCCACGACAACATCTGGGTGGCTCTCGGTCACTCAGCGACAACTAATGGTTTCTATCCCAGAGATGGTTTCTGGTGATGGAGACATCTTCATGATGACAATTCCGAGCTCCGATGCCCGACTCAGATCGGAGTCAAAAGCTTGACCGCGACGTCTGCATCCGGAAGGTGGGGGACTTCACTTACGAGACAATATATATCTAGCCGTGTTTCTTCCTTGGTGGCAATCTCACGAACGCTGGCGTGGGTGAGCTTGCTTTTGCGAAGAGAAGAGCTTATGTGGAAAGTGTCCACTAGTGCTCAGGACATGGCGAGATGCCGGTATCTGAAGAAAATGAGTAGGGGGGACTAGCGTCCTTCGACGGCCGATATCAAGTTTCGATTGTTGATGGAGGAGGATTGATTATTGTTCTCTTGCGGTTCTTGTATTCTCGATTCGACTGTGTCCAAATTCTGCATTATTATTTCCTTGTTTCAAACGCACGGTGCCTGCGCCTTGTCTTCCCTTTTTCTGGAGACTATTTACAAAAAGGATTTATACCTTATGAGTTGGAAGTATAAGAAATAATTCCTTCGCCCAGGACACACGATTGGTTTACAGCAGATATAAGTAGGCTATTCTTGTGTATGAATGATGCAAGCCTTGACGAGGGATTTTCTCCCCCATGAAGCGTTGCCGTAGGTAGCTGTGCTTAGTTACTGCCAATTAATCTCAGATCCAGTCCATTGGCACGATGTAGGCTGCGGTGGAATATTCGGTCAGCTCACAGTTCTTGGGGGAAGAGGTTAATTATGTTTCATGCGTGCCAAAATATCACCGAAAAGCACCGATAGGTGCTCAATATGCTGCCTCCATGTTGATCGTCTGTCCTTTTTGTCGCCAAGCGGCCTCTCGCACGTCTTCGGACTGATAATTACGCCTATTAATACTTACGGTCACTGCTATTATCTACTTCACGATATCTCGTGTCATGAATATGCGCGTTTGCAGAGGTACTCAAGTCCAAAGCTGGACAGGCATCAAGCTAAGATCCGCTAAACCTGCAGCAGAGAAAGGATCTAAGACGTTACCCAACCCCAACGGAACTATCCGTTATGGCATGGATACTTTCTTCCCGTTCCACGCTCGCTGGCAAAGTGCATGGCTGTGTCACTATTCGCTTCACAGCTTGTGTTGTGAGCCTACATGTCCAGATTTTACTCTTCGCTTAGCCGATGGAGTAGAAGTCACCACTGTCTCTTGTGACATGCGATGAATACAGTGCAGGGAATTTTTGGAAGCAAGTTCAATGGTAATAGCAAATGGCAATGGATGACCCCAGGGATTTTGAACTCGGTCCGGAGTAGTGACCCCCCACTCAGCCTTACCAACAGACCGGTTGCAGGGAGTCGATGGACAAGGATTTGTGACTGGCTGGATTTTCAGCCATCAAACATTCACGTCACTTTAACCTCACCCCGCTTCATCGTCAAGAATGATCACGACAAATGCCCTTCTGTCAAAGTGTTACATTTATTCTCTTACCGGCCGGCGTCTTCCAGAAACCTGCAAAAGCCTGAATCCGGATACAGCATGACTCGGCAGCCAAACGCCAGTGCGTCGCTACGAGATTCTTGCTGCGGGAGATCTGGGTGTTTGCCTTGTCTAAGGCGCACTGCCTCTATAAAGTGCACTTTTGTATGCACTGCTATTACCAAAGGGCAATTCCACCCTGGTAATATCATTACATTCCGAGCTCTTCCGATTGCACAAGAGCCGATTTGAGGGTTCCAAAGTGCATTTTGCTTTCCTAAACTGGTTGGAGCTAGTCAAGTCCGCTTCGTCCAGAGCCAACTATCCAATCGCTTGATTTCCAATTGTAGCTTTATGATACATTCTTTTGTGTTGACGATAGCCTCGTCATCGGGCCAGATGGAGAGAGCTCTGAGTGGATAGTAGAGGACACAGTGTTGATCTCAGCCTCCTCAATTATGGCTGGGATGAAACCTCTGTGCAGAAGGGCAAAATAGGATCGTGAGTCTTATGCAGACCCAGTGAAATGGCCCGTCTGAACTACGCCTACATAACTTGCCTGTACCCCGACTTTTCCCTTCGTTTCTTTACAACAGTTGCTCTTCTTCCTTGGCTGTTTGTTTTTGTTTAGAAAGCTGAAAATATAAATCTCCTGCTGCAACCGCAAGCGGAGTTTCATTTTCTGAAGGTTGTGGGAAACGCATCGGAACCCTCCACCGTTACGCTTCCCTTCAGATCTTGGGCAAGGAGTGAACCTCTCTAACTTCATAGGCCTCGAAATACTTGAATCATTCTTCTCACATCTCCTTTTTCTTGAGAAAGGCTCCCACCCTACTCTCCAAGTTACCACCAGCCATGGCGCCGAAAGAACGCAAACCACTCACTTCAATTCTTAACTCCCTACCGCTCCCGAAACCATCTTCCAATGTCACAACTCTGGTCCAAATCGAGCAGCCTGTCTCCACCGAGAAATCCCTTTACGCATACACGATCACCCTCCCTCTAGACGAGATACCCCTGCCCACTTCCGGCACTGTTATTGAGGCTCAACACAGCGGTATATCGTATGACATGACGACTGAGCAATGTCACCAAGTGGACACCGGTACATTGTGGCTCACATCTTACGATAACAACGGCTCTCTCAATGACCCAGGTCCGGAGCCAGGATACGACATGACGGTCCACCAAGACCATGAGCTCGACATGTTTGATGATCTTACGCTCGAAGAGAATGAACAAGGCTTCTGGGTATATGACTACACAGATACCGAGCATAACTGTCCCTATAGGGACCTCTTAGCTCGTAATGGTATGATATCCGTATCTTTGTATCTTGAATCAAAACTGACGAGCTTGATAGGTGATTTCAGGCTTCCCTTGGCATTGGCAGGTGCAGGTGAAGAGGAAGATTCATGGTCAACAACAGCAACTATTTGTGCTGAAGATCAGGAAGATCTGCAAGACGCTTTGAAAGAGAGTTCTTGGACATGAGAAGCCGGACTTCCGATTTACCTCGACGATCCAAGTACCGCTCGTCCGAAGACTGTGTCTAGTATGGCTTACGAACAGCATCACAAGCAACTATTCCTATAGCCCGGCCAACGATCTCAGAGGATGCAAGCCGGCAGTTCAAAGACGACGTCGCCGCCCCAATATGCCTTTGCCAAATTCCTCGACATGAAACTCAGAGAAGATTCTCACGCAAGGCAGGGAGACGTGAGAGGACGTGCAACATATCGACTTTGAGGAAGCTGATATCAAGGGAAGGGGGAAATTGCAGAGTCTTGTAATAGATAAGATCGCAGGCACGGTAACGATTGGAAGATTGTCAAGTTTCAAACATGGGACAGGACATATGGGGAATTAAAGAGTCAGTGATCCAGGTGGTGGTAGAGAGAGGTTATAGATGGCGGCATTGCATGTTCCCAAACACTGTCAGCCAAGCAGTGTTTGTTCACTTGAAGATTGCTGGACCTTGAGATAGTGTATGCCAACTTCCATAGAACCGTTTGTTCAGAAATAAGAACCCCTTTCGGGCTATACATAACTCAAATTCAGAAGGAGATGTTAGGTTTCATATGTGATGTTCCAGCCAAATACATAGTGCCGCTTATTTCCTCCTGGAAATAAAGGCTGCTGCCTACATGGAATTGTTAATCGTCGCGCTGAGAACGCATCCAACCGAAGTGAATTATGGTCTCTTAACAGCGACATATGCCAACCGACATACTTTGTCTTGAGTAACTATGAGCGGTGCCTGCCTAGAGGTACAGACCGTACGGTTGTTCCCGAAATCCAGATTAATAAATAGCGTTAGCCAGTGTTTTGCAAATTCACCTTACCGCCACCACCATCTTACAAATATTCCACAAACCCCAAAATTCAAGAGACTCTATTCACATCCGTTTTGTTCTGCTACTCCCGGGGTTCGTGGCTGTGACGTGGTGGTCCTCCTCTGATTCATCCCATCATCGAACATCAAAATTCGCCCCAACATCAAAACCCCAGCCTCGGCGCCTTCTCCAACACCCCTCCTTTTCTCACAACAGAACACCATCAGCCGGTACACACAACACAGATCTTCAAGATGTTGAAGATTTGGTCCATGGTAAGTTGTTCTATTGCTTCTACGCGACCTTTTGCGTCCCTTGCGCCATCCGGAAGGTTTTGATCATGCGCTGACAATTCCACAGAAGCAGAAGCAGCAGCAGGATGCGAACGCAGATGCTGCTGCAGGCAACAAGAGGAAGAAGGTCACCGCAGCTCAACTCCGAGTCCAGAAAGGTATTGCCCACTGCTGCCAGAGATCTCTATTTCATGCGCCTCCATACTGATCGTGTGCCTAGATCTCTCCGAACTCTCGTTACCCAGCACAATGAAGACCGACTTCCCAGACCCCGACGACACCCTGAACTTCACACTCACGATCGAGCCAGACGAGGGCATGTACAAGGGCGGCAGATTCCATTTCACATTCGCGATCAGCCAAGGCTTCCCCCACGAGGCGCCGAAGGTCAAGTGTACGCAGAAGATCTACCACCCCAACATCGATCTGGAGGGAAACGTCTGCCTGAATATCTTGCGAGAGGACTGGAAGCCGGTGCTGAACCTGCAATCCGTGGTTGTTGGTCTTCAGGTATGTGATGGATAGCACGTGGGATTTGGATGTACAATGCTAACTGCGCTCTCTAGTTCCTCTTCCTTGAGCCCAACGCCTCGGATCCCTTGAACAAAGAAGCTGCGGAGGATTTGCGGTCCAACAGAGAAGGGTTCAAGCGCAATGTTCGGTCAGCTATGGGAGGTGGAGCAGTCAAGAGCCAGTCTTTCGACAGAGTATTGAAGACGTAAGGGGTTCTATTGAAGGCGGGAGTAGGCAGTGGGCACAGAGCATACATCTATATCTAGACTTGCACGTCTATACGAGCGATCATTCTTCGGGCATCATGGGGCGTTGATTTTTGGAGCCCTGGGAGTAAATACAGGCTGTCTCGTGCGGTTTCTGAAGCGTAGACAAGTTTGCAGCTATTGAACCAGAGGGGTTCTCAGGAAGCGACTGTTGTTTTTTGAGTGAAGCCGTACTCCATTAATCTGCCATTCCGTTCGCTTTTACACTCTTTGCACTACTTTCACCCTTCGATACCTAGATACATACTTGATATAGCTGCATTTCAACATTTTCCTCCCCATAAATACCCCTCGTTATCTGTTTCGTAATCAATCGCCTCTCCACAATCTGCACTGCACATTGCACAGCTGGAACGGCCAAGCGCAGCGAAAAGCCCAGGCCCGAATTCCTCTCCACTCGGCTCGGTTCCGTTGTCGGAAGAGCTCGAAATTTTCCTAAAGAGTCATTCCCCCAAAACACAAACAACCTTCACTTCTTCTCTACCTTCACAACCACTCCACTCAATCATACAAACATGGCTTCCCGCACATTCTCCAGAGCTCTTCGCTCCCCATTGGCAAAGCAATTGAGTGCTCCAGCCCGCCGCACCTTCGTTTCTGCCCTCAATGCCTCTGCCAGACCTACCGCTACCCGCGCAGCTGTTGCGTCTGTTCAACAGGTCAGAGGTGTAAAGACCATTGACTTTGCTGGTGTCAAGGAGGATGTCTACGGTATGCATTAGGAAGCTCACCATTAGGATCAGAAGCTGACAATTCCTCCAGAGAGAGCTGACTGGCCTGCTGCCAAACTCCAAGTTTGTCTATCCTACACCGCACATTCGAAACTATATACTGATTCCCGAGCAGGAGTTCTTCAAGAACGACACAATGGCAATCATCGGATATGGCTCCCAAGGTCACGCCCAGTCCTTGAACATGCGTGATCAAGGTCTTAACGTCGTGGTCGGTGTACGAAAGAACGGACAATCGTGGAAGGATGCTCAACAAGATGGCTGGGTTCCAGGAAAGACTCTCTTCGAGGTCGACGAGGCTATCTCCAAGGGTACCATCATCATGAACTTGCTTTCTGATGCTGCCCAAAGCGAGACATGGCCAGCGATCAAGCCCCAAATCACCAAGGGCAAGGTAAGCCGCATCACTTAAGGTTTTATTGGCCCAAGCTGACCGGTCAGACCCTCTACTTCTCCCACGGTTTCTCCCCAGTCTTCAAGGACCAGACCAAGGTCGATGTCCCAACTGATGTCGATGTCATCCTCGTTGCCCCCAAGGGATCTGGCCGTACCGTCCGAACTCTCTTCCGCGAGGGACGTGGTATCAACTCCTCCATCGCCGTCTTCCAAGATGTTACCGGTAACGCCAAGGAGAAGGCAATTGCTCTCGGTGTCGGTGTCGGCAGTGGTTACCTCTACGAGACCACCTTCGAGAAGGAGGTCTACTCCGACTTGTACGGTGAGCGTGGTTGCTTGATGGGAGGTATCCACGGTATGTTCCTCGCACAATACGAGGTTCTCCGTGAGCAAGGCCACAGCCCCAGCGAGGCCTTCAACGAGACCGTCGAGGAGGCTACCCAATCTTTGTACCCATTGATTGGCGCAAACGGCATGGACTGGATGTACGAAGCTTGCTCTACCACCGCCCGTCGTGGTGCCATTGACTGGAGCGGAAAGTTCAAGGATGCATTGAAGCCAGTGTTCAATGATCTCTACGACTCCGTCAAGACCGGAAAGGAGACCGAGCGATCGCTTACCTTCAACTCTCAAACTGATTACCGTCAAAAGTATGAGGCCGAGATGAAGGAGATTCGCGATTTGGAGATCTGGAGAGCAGGAAAGGCAGTCCGGTAAGAAGCTACACTTCCATATACACAAGACATCACTAATTCATTCGCAGCTCTCTCCGCCCCGAGAACCAGAAGTAAGGTTGAGATTTGCGCGACACTCGGGGGATGGTATTTTTCTGGCATGGGCGTGGAACTCTGGCGAACTGTACAATACTCTCCTTCTACGGGGATTTATGGTATCTGGAATTGCGAAAAGTTTATTATACCTACATGCGTGCTTTTTCGATGCATACCTGCTTTCTTCTCAATTGCGTTGCCACCAATTTCTCTTCCTAGCCTTCGATACATGACTCTTTACATTGATTTGGCTGTACCTTTTCTCTCCGTAATCGGCATTAGTTCCCCCGAAGTCTTCGCGAGCTTTAAGTGGATATTGACATGAAGCTTCTAGATTATTTATTTCTCTCTTCACGTACATACGTACATACAGCCTACATATTTCCCCACGCAACCCTCGTCTCATCGTCTTTCTTGTTACAATTCACACTTCTTTTACCTCACTCAGTACCTGTACAGAACAATGGCCGACCCCACCAAATCCCCACCACTCAACCGCCCCTCCGTCATCGCCGCCCACGAACTCATAAAACCACACATCCACTACACGCCCGTCCTCACCAACACAACACTCAATGATCTCGCATCAACGCCTCAATTGGCCTCCGCCCTAGCAGATACGCCATGGGCAGGCCAGACCCCCGCGAACCCGAAGCTGCGCTTCTACTTCAAGTGCGAGAATCTGCAGAAGGTGGGGGCGTTCAAGGTGCGGGGTGCTTTCCATGCGCTGAAGCGGCTGATGGCTGAGGAGGGATGGGAGGAGGGCGGTGGGAGGGAGAAGGGGGTTGTTACGCATAGTTCTGGTTCGTATACTTTACTCTTCTAGAGGTGGTCAATCGATCGGCAGACATTTTGCACAATTGGGATGTACTGAAGAATAGATATAAGAGAGAGGGAGCAATTGACTAACCATTCTCTCCTCACAGGAAACCACGCCCAAGCCCTTGCCCTCGCAGCTCGAACAATGGGCATCCCAGCCTATATAGTGATGCCTACAATCTCAACACCCACCAAGATAGCAGCTACGAAAGGCTATGGCGCAACGGTGATCTTCAGTGGAAGCACCAGCACCGAACGCGAAGCAGTCGTCAAAGACGTGATTAAAGACACAGGAGCCCGCTTGATACCGCCCTACGACCACCCGGACATCATGCTCGGCCAGGGAACACTCGGTATAGAACTGCAGGAGCAAGCTGAGACGATAATCGCCGCTGAGGGAGGGAAGAGTAAAGGACTGGATGGTATCATCGCCCCCTGTGGAGGCGGTGGTATGTTATCCGGTACGGCTCTCAGTTGTGAGGGGACGGGTATATATGTCTTTGGCGCTGAACCTGAGTTCCAAGGCGGGGACGACTGTAAACGCGGTTTGGAGCAGGGGAAACGCATCGAGACTGTCAAGACTCTCACGATAGCCGACGGGCTCCGCACGCCTGTTGGTGCGTACCCGTGGACGGTCATTCATGATAGGAAACTGGTCAGGCAGATGTTTAGCGTTACGGAGGAGCAGATTAAAGATGCGTTGAAGCTGGTGCTTGAGAGGATGAAGATTGTGGTTGAGCCGAGTGCGGTGGTGGGGTTGGCTACTGCGTTGTATAATGAAGATTTTAGGAGGATCGTGGAGAAGGAGGGTGGTCAGTTGGGATGGGATTTGGGGATCGTGGTTAGTGGGGGAAATACGAGCGTTGAGGCGATTTCAAAGATGTTTGTTGTCTCTGAGAAAGTAGCGGAGAGAGAGGAGGGTCTAGTGGGTCTGGATGGGAAGAAGACCGTGGAGAATGTTGCTGGTTAGATAGGTAGATAGACTAAATGGAATTATTCATACCCATGCTCTGCAGCAGCGGCTTGGGGGCTCCAGAGGACGGGTTTCTAGCTCATTATTCATGCATATTGGTTTCTCTTATGTCCGCATTGCTATGGTACATATATCACTATCCCAACTTCGAAGTGTCCAGTGCTGAATATCTATATCTTGCTGATATGCTCTCAAGTTACTGCCTCGTTTTGTAACATGGTTTCGAGTGTTATTTCCTCGAATGGCAGACAACTGATTTCAGCCAACCTTGCTCACTTGCCTACCTGCCAGCATTTCCTCGACCTAAATCCTGCTCTATATGGGCACCAGCATGGGCGATTTTTTGAGGGGACATGACAAAGGTGATGGATGCCGTCTTAGCCGCCTTGGTCAGCAAGTCGACACTGCAAAATATCCATCTCTTCTCCACCCTAATTTTTTAAATAATTCCTGATTCTTTTTCTACCTCTAGTTAATTGGCATGCTGTATTATAGAATCTCCGGGTGTTGAAAGGTTGATCGTATAAAATAAAGCCGTGCGCTTCCATCCAGGGGGGCAGGTCTCACTTCCTCGCTAAATTTTGGAAGTAAATATTTGAATGTTCTATCCGAGGTGGGCAGTGAGAACCAACAATCACCCCCGCGAACATATGTAAATTTTTATGAAAATTATGAGATAACTCAATACGAAAAGATCTCCGTCTCAAAGTCTGCTCACTGTTGTCCGTCCCGACAACGCGGTACTCCGTATCTTACGGAATAAGGATCTAGCTCAAATGAAGCCTGAACCTCAGGCTCCTCCGCCCACTCGCTAGGGTATATGAATTGTAGCCGCTAAAGTAACTGAGATTCCACAGGCGAAAGTTTTATCTCAAAGGCGAAGGCCCTAAAAAGCACCAAGGAGGAAATCGTATGTGCCTTCGGGGAATTGCGGGTATACCGAGGTCTTCTCAATTACCACTTCATGGATCCTAGCTCTTTTGCTGGCTAGAAACTGCCAAGTTGAGGAGGGCCAGACTTTGAAATGATTGAAAGTCCCTGGCTACTACTGGGTCAGACAAGTCCGTGCGAATGCGATGTACGAGGTTTCACTAGCCTCTGTCCTGCAGGCTCTTTACTAAAATGTTGGCTATGCAATAGGCGAGCCAATCACAAGTGCAAACGTTGTTTATACCTAGTGATTCTGTTGTAGATGCTACTCTATTCCTTCCACCAATCCCCATTTTCCACCAGTCCCCCTTCTACCAATGCCCTGCTACCACTTAATCCATCACAAGAAATTAAATCACAAGAGCAACCAAAGCAGCAGCTCTAACCATCCCGATCCCACGGTCCATTCGAGTGGCACCGTTAGTTGCCGATGAGGTAGCAGAGGCCGTCGCCTTTGCAACTTCCGACACGAGCAGCTGAGAAGCTGATGCAACAGCAGTTGAAGCCGGGCTAGAATTCATGATATCGCAGATCTGAGTAGCAATGTCTGATGTTTCTAGAAGTAGAGAAATTGTCGATCAGTCAACCTTGCTCGGTGATATCTATGTAGGATTGATTGGGTTCACTTACGAGACACATTTTCGGTCGAACAGGTATTCACCTTCTTCTTTAAGATGCATTGACCCATGTGGGAAACCAAGCTTCCGCCATTGGAGCACATGCATTTGAAATCCCCGACGGCACAGCCGATCTCTGTTCCTACAGTCGGGAGACAGTCCAAGGCGCAGGAGGGAAGCTGGGCAACAAGTGCTGGCAAGCCCGTGGATGATGAAGTTGCGGACGATGTCGTTGTCGTTTGTGCCGCCGCAATGGCAAGGAAAAGGCTGGAAGATATGAATTGGAGCTGCATCGTGGAAGATAGTTTAATGAATGTGAGTTGATGTCTGTGGATAGAGAAGTGAGTGAGTTGGGAGTAGAAAAGTAAAGACTTGGGAGGGAGGGACGTATTTAAATCTAAACATTCAAAGAATCCGAGATATCGCAACGGTGACAGCGAAAACCACGGAGATGAGCTGTGAGAATATTGTAGCATTGTAGCACTGCCTCACTTCCAGCTCAGGGTTCCTTACTCGTCTTCTTCATGGGATCGGACCCAGTGACAGTGGGTTTTGCGAGAAATTCTGGCTAGTTGAATCCTTTTACTCGTATTCTTACCCTGGTAAGCTCAGTTTCACTGACAAAGCCAATACAGTACAAGGTTTTGCAAACTGATGATTGGATTTCATTCTCCTTCTGTTTGACTAGTTCTCACCTATTCCCTACTCCTATGTTTGAGGTCAGGCTTTCAGAATGGCAACTCAGTCCACAATTACCTCATGTGATCGGACTGATTGTTTTCAATACCTAGATTCTTCTAGAATACATGGCTTGGTATAGATTTATAATATATTCAATTAGTATTCTTACTTGACTTCTCCGGCATGTTGAACACTGGGCTTATGAAGAACTTTTAGTTCACTATAGCCTTGAATTTTCTCCCGTCTAGGTTTGGTCCCACCCTGGACTTGAACTTACCACATAAGCATATCTCCACGCCTTAAAAAGAGCGAGTTCCTCTATTCTTACTTATGTAATTAATAAAACTCACAAGAAAAGTAGCTCCAGACTTTTCAAACTAAAGCCGCAAAGGAAAAGTGCGTGCTCCAAAAGTAAAGGCTTGAAGGAATGGTAAGAGGCAAGTTTTTTTCTTGACTTCGAAGAAGGAGAACATGGGAAGGCGAGATCGCATACATATCAAGTCAGAAATCTTACCTACTTAATGAGGATTTAATTATTATCAAGTAAAAGTGCTTAAGAATCTTCTTCGGACTCGTACGAGGCGTAAAATACCCCGTAATTAGTTGAGCTCTGACTTCGTACTCCGTATTGTAGATAAGTCCATTGATTGGTGTATGGTAATTTGAATGTGATAATCCCTATCTACGAAGTAATTCTAATTCTAGCACCTATCTCTTAGTACGCGCCCACCCTCTTACTCCACGAGGGTGCATCAACGGTCCTAGGGGCGGCCAAAGCCGTCAAGACAGGGACACCCGCCTCGAGGGTAAACTTCGCCAACCTCGCTCCATTACTCTGCCTTGCCCAAATCTCCACAGCAACCCAGTTCGTGCCCTGGTAGTTGAGTATGCCTTGCGGAACGGGATAGCTCAGCTGCGGGCCAATATTGTTGATGTATTTCCCAAACTGAAAGCCGTTGACCCACAGTTGAGCCTGGTAGTAGGCCGTCGTTCCGTCCATTGTTGTGTTGCCGAAGTTGAATGTGAGTGGGATGTCATATCCTGTGGGAAGGTCAAGCTTGAATGAAGTGGCATAGAAGGCAATGCCGGCTGTCTTAGTCCCTGTCAGTGGACTTTTCTCTGCCCAGTTCTGGCTGGGGGGAGAAGGTAGATGATAGCCCTGGCGTTCGGCAAAAAGACCACCTTCATTGAGTGGACCGCGGGCTTTGTCGAGGTATTTCTCACCGTTGAGGTTACCAGTGAGCTTCCAGGTTATGGCAGATTGAGAGAGACCGGTGAGAGTGTAATTCATTATGCCACGAGGTGTTTTCATGTCATCAGCTCCGACATACCAGTTCTCGTTGAGGCCGTTGTGGTCAATGACGGCGGTGAAAATGTACTTGGTTCCAGCTTTGAGGTTGGGTAGCTTGTAGATGTCGGCGTGGATGATGGTCTTGTCGTTGCCAATCCATGAGCCGAGATAAGTATTTCCAATCCAGACACTGGTTCCGTATGCGGCGCCACCTTGAGTGGTCAAGTTGAGTGTTGTCTCTTTTCCTATAGTTTCTTAGCAAGGAGCTTTGCTAGTCACAGAAATATTACTTTTCTTACCTGTCGCTGTGAACTCTCCTCGGTATACGAGAGCTCCGGTATTGTAACCATAGTCTGACGCGTACAGAGAAGTTGGGGTTGCTAGTACTGTAGGGTTGTTCGTCGTGATATGATCTGCCACAGTCCACTTTGAATCGTCGTAAGAGGCTTGGATTTCAGGAAGGGAGTCTATGTGCTTCCACTTGAGACGGGACAAATCAGGCAGCTTAACTGCAGGTGCCTGGTATTGGAGGCTTGATGTCCATTCTCCGGTCAATGGATTGCTCTTGAAGTCTAATTTCTTGCCATTGAAGAATAGTTGGGTTGCAGACTTAGGAGCTCCAATCACTTTAATGGGGGCTGTGCTATTGAGATCTCCAGTGATTCTCAGCGCAGATCCGTCAAGTGTAGCGTCTCGGACCAGATATCCTGCATGGATGATTACAGATGTTGTCTTGTCAATGGTCGTAGCACTATTTTGTTGTTAGCAAGATAGTACAAAGTTGACGCTTTAGGAGTTCTGTCCCTCTGTGGAAATATAGGGTGGGTTACGTACTATCCACCCCAGCTATCTCTTCTTTTGAAGTCTGGCGCCCAATAGTTGTAAGCGGTATTTCGATCGAGGACATAAATGTATAAGCTTCCAACCTGTACTACACGACGAGTACTTGACGTCTTCCATCCCAGAATAGTGGTGCTATTGTCAGTCTTGACAGTTATGCCAGACCCCTCGATCGTTTTGGTCGTAGATGCGGAGAGGATGGCAAGTTCGTGCTGTTCACCAGCGCCACCGTACACAACCAGGAATTTTTTGGTATCGACTTGCTTCCAGGTGAATATTTCAGCTGTTGAGTAAAGCAAAGTGGTATTTCCAATTGAATAATCTGTCACATGCCACTTTGCATCGCGTCCACTGAGAGTCAGAGTGCCACCAAGCTGGGGAATCTTAACTTGACCTTTGCTTGTTGAAACCGTGAAAGTGTATGATACTGGAGAATTCTGCGTTTCGTCTGCGCTTCTGACCAGATAAAAGTTGGTTTTTGTCCCGTTGCCGTACAAGGGGTTGACAGTGAGAGCAGCGGTGCTGGCAAAAGAATTGGTGGGAGACCCAACAGACGCTGTCAAGATGGCTGGGGAAACCTTCGCGAAGTTTCCAATGAGCTTTGCTTCGCTGTACTTCTCGCGGTTAACCTCTCGATTCTCGGTGATTGCAGCGCCGTAGTCGTAGGATGTATACGCCCCGGAGAAGCCTAAGTTGCCCCAGTTGGTACCTCCAAAGATCATGTATATGTTGAGCAGAGTAGTTCCTATGGTATTTATTAGGAAACGGCGTGAACATAGCGATAGGAACGGTTACCTTGAGCGAATGTATACTTGAAGAATAGGCGTTCATACTCCATGTTGAGCAGCGCTGCACAGCGATCAAATCCGTTACCACCCCAAGCATCAAAAGAACCTCCTTGGAACTCCAAAATGGCCATGAAAGTTGATGGAGACATCACTTGGTGGTCGTTGTAATAATTTTGTGGCAGCGAAGTGTTTGGCCAAACATTCGGATGAGCGCAGTCAAATCCTGCTGGATAGGAATCAAAACTTGTAGCACTTATCAGCAAAATCCCCCAAAAATCTGTGAAATACCTATACCCATAAATATCTACATCTCCAAGTGTGGATCCGTTCACGTCTGGACCAGGAGCTTGATGGCCGCCAACCCAAGCATCATTGTTGACGAATGGAACGACAATGCCTGCATCTCTGAATTGCTTCTCTAAATGAGCAGAATAAACTGGATCTGGGAAAGGGTCAAGGCCGCCAGAGTATTCGTTCTCTGGCTGGAGAAGAATGACCGGACCACCGTTTGTAATCTGATACTTTGCAATCGTCTTGCCAATCGACGAAATGTAATTGTCTGTCGCAGCAAGATAATCTGGTGCTCTTGTACGCAAAGCTCCCTTGGCTCTTTGGAGCCACCCTGGAAAGCCACCACCGCTTGTTTCAGCATTGATATACTAGCCAAAGTGTTAATAATAATTGGCAAAGTTGAGGGGTGAAAACTTACAGGACCTGGTCGTGCAATGACATATAACCCCACTTTGGCTGCGGCATCGAGGAGCGGCTCTAGTGCAAATACGCCGTCGGCACGATATACACCTTCTTCTCCTTCTAGCAACCCCCCTAAGGCTTATGAGTATCAAGTCTATTAAAGAAAGAAAGTCTCTACTTACAGTGCGTATAGAACGATACAGCATTGAAGCCAGCTGCCTTGATCTTTTGGAGGATATCAAGCCACAGATCCGGCACAGGCAAGCGGAAAGCATGAAATTCACCACTGTAGATGAAAATACGCTCGCCTCGAACCAGCAACGAGTGTTCGTCATATGTTACCTTGATTCCCATTAGTATATAACCCATGCTAGACCCTCGAGCTTTCAAGCGGATGAAAGCATCTCCAACCGCAACAAAGCATTTCTGTGGATTTGAGGAAATGACGAAAACCGCTTGTTTATTTCTGAGAAATTCTCCACGACCACGAATTTATCACTTACAATATTCTGCAACCCATCGCTGCCCTTCTTGACCACAAAGCTCTTACCACCAATAGCCAAAGCCGCACTCTGAAGCGCAAGACCGGCTACCAGAAGAGCTTGCAAAAACTTCATAATGACACAATTAGAAGTAACCTACGTACAAAAAGCACATGATAGTGGAACAAAGGGTCTACCCAGATACTTATAAGTCAATTAACCTCTAGGGATTTCGGACCGGGACCAGAGGACCGACAGCTCATGGAGATGCGTTCAAGCATCGTCATTTGAACCTTCCCAGGTACCTTACTAGCTCATGTACAAACAAGTTCATGGAATTACTTTTTTAATCTTGCACTGCAAGTGTAAGTAGAGATCGTAAGCGTTGAGGCAGGGGGGGGGGGGGGGGGG